>BTPG01000003.1:182889571-183097071 GCA_036245525.1 Semisulcospira habei | reverse complement strand
TTCCCTCCTCCCTCCCCCCCCCCCCCCCTCCCCTCCCCCATAACCTTCCGCATACATACACACAAACAACTTAAACTCATAGTATACATAATAAACATTAGGCAAAGACTAAACTGCTAAAATAATTACATGTGTAAAGTTGTAAAGTTATAGCATAAATCATGAAGGGTATCACAGCAACATAAACTGTTAACTAAAAATAAACTATTCATAAAACTAAACGTCACAACCTTCACGCAACCACATGCCCTCATGCACGCACGCACGCAAACACACACACACACACACACTCTGTATCACATGGTAGATACAGGTAGTGAGGTCATCTCGTCTCATCCAAAGAAAAGAAGAAGTACGTCCTTTTTGTCCAGCATTATTGTACGACAAAATAAAAACATTTGTACAGTAAACTTTGCATATAACAATTGTTTTCGGTTTTTTGTTATAACTTTCTCTAGAGTGAAGTAATCTGTATAGAAGTATTGTCAGAAACTGTGAAAAAGAATTGTCCCATCCGACTTTTGTTATATCCCACCTTATAAGCTAGGGCGACTGTAAGCCGTTACTTCTTGACCCTTATCCAGGGCGGGCGCGGACTGCTAAAGCTGGCCAATACAACGGGTTGTCCATTCTGTATACCTTTCTTCTTCTTCTACAATCTACTGATGCGAGTATGCACATGCACGTAACAGAGGTTTTCTACTGCCCCTTTGCGCGCAACGGGGAAACTCTCATGCATAAAAAGGAAAAGAAGAGCACCAAAACCGACTTTCATTTTTTACGACATTCAGCCTCACAACTAGAGCGACCTGCTCCAGGCAACGATGGGTTAATAGTTCGCAATATATCTTTCATAAATGTCCTTAACACATTGTGCCTGAGGTACGAGATACCCACATTTCTGAGTTATCCTCTGAAGACTGCATCACAATTCAGGAGACAAATCGACCATGATAGTTCAAGGGTGGAGGCATAATTGCTTGGCGCCTATCGGCGCCAAGCTATTCTGCCACCACCCTTGAACTATCATGGTTGAGCCATATCTTGCTGGGGTGTGTCGCGGGCAGAATGAATTAATGTATCTTACAATAATACTGTACGAAAAGAGCTAACTTGACGTATGAATTTTCAATGTCGTAAAATGACACACTTTTCTGCTCTTCTTCTCCTCTGTACACTGGACAGTTCCCCTGGTGCGCAGAAGAGGCAGTAGAAAACTATACACATGCATTTCGAAAAGAAGAGCAGAACGATCTTTGTTAAGACAAGACAACAATGAGAAACCGTGCGCATATTAACAGCGAAATTTAGCAAACCCGACATGAGCAGATCGTTTTGAAACCAAAGTTAAAGATGGCCCCTTTCTGAAGACATACAAAGATCATTTATAAAGGAGATATTATCGAGGTTTCCTTTGCAACGAACGACTCCCAACAACCAACGAGAGCAAAGTCAAGGCGGATAACCAGCTTCTATCATAAGCATAGACAACGCTCCAAACATCTCCAAGAAGCAAAGATCCTCAAGAGCTCGGAGGGTTCTTGAGGATCTATGCCTATTGGAGATGTATGGAGTGTTGTCTATGAGGGCTCGTGAGGATCTACGCCTGCTGGAGTGTTTGTGCGTATGGTAGCCTACGCGCTGTGATTTCGCTTGGGTTCGCTGTTGGGAGTCGTTCGTAGCAAATGTAGCCTAACTACTGCGAACAACTAAACCTTAGTTGGCTAGAGACGATCGCGTTAACAACGCACACAGGCCTTTTTTTTCAAACTGCACAGAAAAGGGATGACAACTTTGGGGCACCCAAGGATAATGTAACAGATTTTCCGCTTTCTAACCCTCCGTCTCAACTGTCTACAAGCGTAATGCGCGCAATCGTTTCAGGAACACGGACTGCACACATCAGATAAGGTACCATCAAGAGGCATAGATCTTCATTTGCCCCCGCCGGTGCGGGGGCAAATGAAGATCTATGCCTCTTGCAGATAGCGTTTGATCGGACGGATTGTGATACGTGGACGTACAGGGAATCGAATTAACGTAGAGGTAAGAACACAAACCACTGCTCCCGGACCCATCTCCCCTACCCCCACCCATCTCTTCGTCCCCACGCACGTGCACATAACTACACCACCACCACCCACCCCGACCCCCCCCCCCCCCTTCCTCCACCCCAAACACAGGCGACCGACGATAAACGTGTTTTCAAGATGGTACTGCTCTCTTTTGATCACAATCAAGTAATATGCATATCATTTCTCGTTTCTCTTATGAACAGAAAATATCAGGTACGTACGCCTGGGCGTAATCAAGGTACATTGTTACCTGTCGTGGAAACAAGTGCGTTTCTCACGACAGACGATTCAGAAGTAGGTCAATAATGCAAGTGTTTCGACGAAAACAAACAATTAAAAGCACGGAGAAACGTGCGATAACGCCCGTTTCTCCGTGCTTTTAATCTACTGTTTTCCATAATACACGCTTAAGTTCGACCTACTTCTGATTTCCCAACAACGTAGTCTGACCTACTTCTGGCTTTCCAAGGCCGCTTATCATGAACAAAAAAGAAGTACCCAACGGAGAAAGAAACACGCTTAGAAAAGACAGTTACAACACAATTTATTAATATTTCGGGTATTTATTTTTCAAAATAGACAAACAAACAAATACAGAGATCAGTCGCTATTTATCTTCATTTATCGCAGAAGGAATGTGGCAACTCTATTATTATGAACAGAAGACAGAGGGTGCATTGATAGTATGATACACATTGTAAAATAAAAACCGCTTTTCTAGACTGAAGCCTGCCTGTGCCTCAAACAAGGAACACATGAACATCCTGTAATCATGTACAAGTCACCATATCCTCCCTGACAAGGAAGAAAGCGCCGTGTTTATTACAAATTGCGATGCGTAATTGATTTCACTTCCTTCTCGTTGGTCATCCAAGCAAGTAGACACTTAACCCCTTCGCTGACGAGAAAAAGTGAACACGATCCAACTGCATGAGGCATGGATCCTCATGAGCCCCCGCGACTGCGGGGGCTCATGAGGATCTATGTCTCTTCCTGAGACCCGTTTGTATCCGTGTTTCTTGGACGGTCGTGGTTTTTGGTCGTTGAATGAACGAAGATTTGGAAAATGCAATACACCTACAGTGGCAGGGAAGGGGTTAACCCCTTTCACCTCCAGCTGACGTAGTCTGGGACGGCAGGGGATCTTTGACGTTGAATGTGAAATGATTTTTTTTTAATGAAATCATTTCACATTCGACGTCTAAAGATCCCCATCCGTCCAAGTAACACGGACACAAAGTGGTATCAGCAACAGGAAGTGGTATCAGCAACAGGAACAGTTCCGATTAATCCATATCATACTGAGGCTAAAAGATTCAAATTTGTACACTGCCATGTGCAAGCTACATTATAGTACTTACAGATAAGGATATAGTCCAATGGCTTTAGTTTAAGGGTGTTGCCAGAATAGCTCGGCGCCTCCAAGCTATTCTGGCACTACCCTTGAACTATTTTAGTCAAACTTATTTCACACACTGGTGTATTCCGAATAATACCTCTCGTTGCTGGTTGGTATTCAGTGGTTTCAATACATCTCATCGTGGGGTGGTACTTTTTTTTCGGCAGTGAACGGGTTTATGTGAGAAAGAGTGAACACCCATCAAGAGTGAAACAACACCCAGAAATAAAAGAGTGAATGAACACCACCCAAACGCTAGAGGCATGGAACCTCGTGAGCCTGGGGTTCAAGAGGTTCTATGCTTCTTGCTGACACTGTTTGTGTGTGATTTTTCTACAGGTGGGGCTGCCTGGCGTTGAGTTAACCCGTTGGCTGTTAAAGGGGGTTTTTGTCGCAATGATTCCTGCAGGAATCATCGCGATAAAGATCGTTACCGACATCCGAAGGATTAGCCATGATTTCAACAACAAAAGAGAAGCGGATAATGCGTCCGCTGGCGAAAGGAAAAAATAGGCAAAATGTGGGGAAACCCGCTCCTTCCAGTTTCGTTGCGGTACATTGTGCCCGAGGTACGAAATACCCACATTTGGAGTTATCCTCTGAGGACTTCATTACAATTCAGGAGAAAGATCGACCATGATAGTTCAAGGGCCTATAGGCGCCAAGCTATTCTGCCACCACCCTTGAACTTTCATGGTCGAGCCATATCTTGCTGTGGTGTGTCGCGGGCAGAATGAATTAAAAGCGTGTTTCTTAAGTTTTGTGTTTCCATTTAATATTGTTGGTTTTGGATGCTGGACTGTCTGTCTGTCTGTCTGTCTGTCTGTCCGCTTTGCTTGCTTGCTTGCTTTCTTTCTTGCTTGTTTGTTTGCTTGCTTGCTGGCTTCGTTGTAGAGTGCAAGATACATGGAACACGACAATACTGCTGTAGATAGGCAAGCTAGTCTATTTTTGCTCAAAAGCGAGATTTTCATTGTACTACAACATGATGTCACTCTCGCTTTTCACAAAAACTGACTTACTGCCCGTTGCATCGACAGGACAGAAGAACTCAAGGCCAGTGCCTAATTAGACTGCCGTCTTGGAAAGCGAATGACTACATTTGTATTTCATGCAATTGGCCCACGGTCGCCATTACATCTCCAAAGATACTCAAACATAAACAATCAAAGCTGCACTCAACGCTCACCTAAGGGGAACGATTGATTGATTGATTGATTGATTGATTGATTGATTGATTGATTGATTGATTGATTGATTGATTGATTGATTGATTGTACATTGCTTAATGTCCCGACAGCAACAAGGCTTTCTCAGGACGTGTCTGCACTGCGTGTGAACCTAAGGGGAACGACAGATGCGGTCACATTAGGCAGCGGACCGTTTTATATTATAATGGGTCTTTATATGGTAACTCACTGTATGGAGCTTTATCGAATGCACGAGGGTTCAAGCGAAGGAAACCGTAGCATTGTATTGCATCGTAATGGGTGCCTTTTCCGCTACATCGACCATTAAAGCTTTGCTATGTTTTTATCCAAGGGCACATAAGCGACAATTAACACTTGGGTGTGCAGTCAGTGGTTATTTCCCATGCAGCAATAATGCGAAAACTGCTGGCCAAAGTGGCCATTGCAACAAATCTCCATCAAACTTAACCTATTGGCTGTCGGTAGCGGTTTTTGTCGCCAAGATTCCTCTGGCTGCCGGTAGCGTTTTTATCGCGAATGATTCCTGCAGGAATCATTCGCGACAAAAACCGCTACCGGCAGTCAAACGAATAAAATCAATTTGTTGATGTAAAGCAAGCCTTTTTGTTTTGAGTAGGGCACTGAAAAACATGAAACATTACAAGAAACGAGAAATCAAAACCAACTATATGTGAAAATCACAGTGAACAACAATGGCAAAGCCTACGGCTTACGTGCATGACCGATCTAGATAATTTGTCTGAACTTTGTGATCTCTACCTTTCCCATTAGTCACTGAAATAAGCAAGCGATCAAGTGTCTTAACATACCTGAGAAATCCACCTTTCTCAAAATTTATGCATTTTTTTTTACAAACATGTCAACCCTCCGTGACCTTTGACTTTAGCAAAGAGTGAACTAATTTAGTATCCATAGTATGGTCATATCATCAGCTACCTGTGCGCCAAGTCTGATTGAAAAGTTTGCAAAAATGCTGATAAAACTACAATTCTACCCCAAAAAATGGCATTTTTAACGCATTTGCTGACCTCACGTTACCCTTGAGCTTTTTGATGCGTCACCCAAATTAGTATGTATTTAGAGGTAAGATGATAAGGTATCTCTGTACCATGATTAGGCTTCAAGTTGAAATTAGTTTTTGATAAAAATCAACTTTTGTCCAAAATATGGCTAATTCGGACCTATTTCTGGCCTCCTGTGACCTTGGCCTTTGAGAAAAGTCATTGAATTGTATATGTTTAGAAAGCTCTTGCCACAAAGTATCCTTGGGCCAAGTTTGAAGACTGTGGTTTGAAGACTCTGAGAAAATACCAACGTTACAATTTACCACGGACAATGGACGACAGACAACGAACGACGGCAAACGGACGACCACTGGCCCAGAACACAAGACTCACTTTGGCTTCAAACGCGAGTCAAAAAGTAGACTACATGTGAAAATCCAGACACATATACCATGTTCTCTATACCTCCATACGGGTGTAATATCAGAAGACTCCGGAGGTATCAACATTGATAATAAAAGCGTCGAATATTGAACTCTTGTTCCATATGTTTGCTAGTCTGTCATTCTGGACCTTAACCCATTCAGCCCTGACGCACTTCAGCAGGAGATTGATCGACCATGACAATTGAAGGGCAGTGCCAGATTAGCTTAATCTGGCACTGCTCTTGAATTATCATGGTCGATCCATCTCCTGCAACTCGTGCATAGTCATTAGATGACGCCTCCGAAATTTGGGAAATACGGCCGTGGGGCTGAATGAGTTAATAAGGTCCAAAATCACGGACCAGCTCTGTATGTCAAAACGTACATCGCAAGTCATATAAGCTATGCTAAATGTATAACTGAACTTGCTTGTGATACTGACAAATGCCGGAAGCGCTCACATAGACGATTTCTGCAAATCATTAGTAGGTCTTTTGGCGCAAACAGTGGACTGAAAGCCCCGATAGCATATTTCTCTGGGCTTTCAATCCACTGTTTGTCTCAAAAGAGGCGTGGTTTTTTGTTTGTTTGTTTGTTTGTTTGTTTTTTTTTTTTTTTTTTTTTTTTCGGGGGGGGGGGGGGGGGGTTGTTTTTTTTAACATACTTCCTATTTCCTAAATCGTCTATCAAAAAAAAAAAAAAATTTACTTATAGCGGAAAAATGAATACGTACGTGGTATAGGATTCCCCTGGTCGGTGGAGTTCGCAACGGGCTTTGGTTCAACTGAAACGTAGACACGATAAAAAGTCGTAAAAAAAAAAAAAAAAAAAAAAAAAAAAAAAAAAAAAACAGCTATACTCTCTCTCTCTCTCTCTCTCTCTCTCTCTCTCTCTCTCTCTCTCTCTCTCTCTCTCTCTCTCTCTCTCTCTCACACACACACACACACACACACACACACACACACACAAACACACATACACACAGTGAAACACACACGCACGCACGCACACACACACACACACAGTAACACACGCACACACAGTGACACACATATACACACACAAACACACACACAAACTCATGCACACACACTGAGGAAGAAGGAGAGTTAGCAACTGCATTTTATAACACTGGGAAAGAAAGGAGATAGCACTGTATGCTATCTCACAACCATTCCCACTTAACATTTTCACTGCCAGTGGAAGGTTGTCTCTTGGAAATCATTGTAAATTCAGTGCCAAAGAGCCGAAGTTGCCAAAGATACGTGGACAAACAGTGGCGTCAGCAAGAGGCATAGATCCTCATAAACCCCGCAGATGCGGGGGCTCATGAGGATCTATGCCTCTTGAAGCTGGATCGTCTTTTCTCGGCAGAAAGAGGCTAACCATGATTATTAAAAAGCATTATTGTCTTCTAACAACAGTTGAACAACATGGCAACGGCGAGTACGAAGACTTACAATGATACAAAATCAGGGCAGATAATAATAATAATAATAATAATAATAATAATAATAATAATAATAATAATAATAATAATAATAATAATGAGTATTTATATAGCGCTTAATCTTACTCAAAAGCTCTAAGCGCTTTACAATCTGTACACAAAACTAAAAATATAATGACATATGCACATAACAAACAAAGCACAATGCCCGAACACACCACTTTTACAATAAACTAAACAACAATACATACATAATAATTTATATTCTAATTAACATTCAATCCAGACCAAAAAGGTGACTGCCAAGCGTGTAATATGCAAAGAAGTACCCAACGGAGAAAGAAACACGCTTAGAAAAGACGGGTACAACACAATTTATTAATATTTCGGGGTAAATACCCTTTGTCAAAATAGACAAACAAACAAACAGAGAGATTAGCCGCTACTTATCTTCATTGGCAGAAAGAATGTGGCAACTCTGAGTATTTACCCGAAATATTAATAAATTGTGTTGTACCCGTCTTTTCTAAGCGTGTTTCTTTCTCCGTTGGGTACTTCTTTAATTAACATTCAGTCTAAACAGTCTATAATGAATTTGTGCCGGTAACAGGACAGGAAACTTTCAAACTTTTGTTACGGGAGAAAAACTTAAAAGTCTGCTGTCTTCGTCTCTTTAAGCATTGAGAAGCACTTTTTTTTTCAACAGTCAACACTGCAATAACTCAGTTTCACCGTCCCCATCGACCAAATAGAACACGGCGCACACTAGAGATGACGCTTCATTTCACAGCCAGCTGCCAAGGTGAACGGATCGCTCCATGTATTGCAATCAAAGTATTGTTTGGTTTTTTGAAAATACATAAACAAAAAGTGCTTGTCTGAGTGCTGCAATACAACGCAATCCGTTTACCTGGACAGCCACCAGTGAAACTCAGTGTGCCGTGTTTTACTGCGTCGCTGGGGAGTGTGAAACTGCAAGTTGCATAGCTGACTGTGTGAACTCTGCAAGTCTTCATTTTTTGCCTCTCAGCGCTTGAAGTTCTTATCACAGCAGAGCTTGAATCGACTTAGTTTACATTCCAGCTTGTCCTAAGAGAATATGTGTGCTGGGATCAGTTGCATGAGCGAGCTTAGTCCGGCACCAGCCACTAAACAAGGTGCGCCGCTATAGCGGCGCACCTTGCTTAGTGTCTGGTGCAGGACTAAGTTCGCTCATGCAACTGGTCCCAGGTCTTTGATTTTCGGACATTACTTTTCGCAGACCAGCTCACACTTTATATAAAGTGAAAAAGACTCACTAGGAATGTTCTCCCGTAGTTCTGCGAAAGGAGCGTCTCTGGCGGCCTTAGGATAACTGAAGAGCGCTATATCCACCTCCATGATTCGGGACAACTCCTCGTTATACTCCTGGCAGTCGAAGAAGAATTGGGCGCTCTGAAACAGATTCATTAATCATAAACCAACCAAACTTCACTTTAAATTATCCATTTTCACCGCCGAGAACGCGAGAAATCGATCGGACTGCAACAAGAGAACATTGATCCTCATGAGCCCCCGCAGTTGCTGTTTATGTCTCTTGCTGAAAACCACTTTATATCTAAGTTCCTTTTACGACTCAGGATCTTGGTTGGTTGTAGAATGATCCGCTTTTTAAAAAAACAATTGAAAAAAAAAGCAGTCTGCGTCCAACAGCAGGATCGGGGTCAAATTAAAAGTTTAAAGATGCATTCCTTCACAAACTGAAGTAAAAGGATCGCTAAGAATATTGTCACCCCTTCATATGAAGCAAAATGAAAACACCAATCGCAAGAGGCAAAGAACATCATGAGCCCCCGGATCATGAGGTTCTCTGCCTCTTGCTGGCCCTATTTATATCAGTGTACAGAGGCACTGATGGGATTATTCGTTGAATTTGTCTTGCTTTCAATGTCGCAAATGTGTGTCCACTGGCAGTGAATGGATTAAGTTAATGGAACATTCATGTGAAAAAAATCAGTGCGACAGCTGATGATCAGAAGACAGACTTATCTGTACTGTAAAAAAAAAAAAAAAAAAAAAAAAAAAAAAAAAAAAAAACCACTAATAAGATAAAGCCTTAGGAAATGTGGTGTTGTTCATTGTGTTGATGTTGAAACAACAGCCATACCACTTATTAACTCATTTGAGACGTGCCGCCTACGGATACGCGGCGAACCGCCGCGTATCCGTAGGCGGCACGTCTCGAATGAGTTCAAACAGTAAGTGCCGAACTGCGTGAAAAAGCCTAAAAAATGATGAAACGGTGGTTGTTAATCAAAAGAAAACAGTTTTGACAGTTTCGCCCACTCGGGAGATACCCCAATAGATATATCATCAACAGATGTTGAAAAAGATGAGAGCTGCTGCATAGGCCTGGGATGATCGTTGCGAAATCGATCCCCTCTGCAACACGGGTAGTAGGAAATAGCACTGATTGTATTATTTCCTGCTACCAGTAGTACAAAGGTGATCGATTACGCAACGATTATCCCATGCCTGAGGGTTGCTGGACTAGTACTCACAGAAACATCTGTCACGGTTTCCCAGTTGACCCCGTCCAGGTCAAAGAAGTAGCAGTCGGCGTTTTCATGGATGTTGTCCTGTTTAAATATTGTCATGTGCAGCTCAAACCCTTTCAACGCACGATGGGAAACTGAAAATAAAAAACAAGATGACGACTTCATCTCAAGGTCTACCGTGCTGTTTGGAGCTCACATGCGTCTTTTATTTTGGGAACATTCAGAGTTGTTCATATTTTTAAGCTCCTTCTCATCTATTTCCCTCCTCTCTAACCCAACCTCTGATCAACACACACCGGCGCACACAAATAAAGACGGACACACAGCGCTTCACGTCATTAGTACGCGCTGTTGGCTGGAGTAGCGACAGGAATTCTGAAGAAGAAGACTAGCACGACCAGCAAAATGACGTCACTATAAACTTCACGTCATGGCATCGCTAGTCCCACGACCCCGTGTACGCAGTGATGAATTTGATGTTTCACGTCACTCATCCCAAAGGCACGCAGCCTCTTCCATGGCTGTTTTCTTCCACACAGCCTCTTCTAGAGCTGACGGTTTGATGTAAGTATAACGTGGCTCCTAAACGTGCAAAAAGGAATTAATTATTGTTCAAAACGTTGAAGAGCCAGGCACAAAGCTGGCTAACTAACTCATCCAATGTCTTTCTCCAAACCAGCTACATCCAAAACTTCAAGTGCATATAATCAAAATTAGGGATTCTAATGTGGATCAACCTACATTTTATAAACGGTCATTTAACTCTTCAATGAGACATCTAATTTCAATATGGCGCAGTGGCGCAGTGGTTAAGGCGCCTGCCACCAATGCCAAAGGTGCGCGGTTCGATACCGGGTTCCGGCGTTGGACTTTTCTCCTCTGGTAAGTGTCACCGTTAATTCGGGCGGACCGTCGGGGGTTCTTTCTCCGGGTACTCCGGTTCTTCCACACCCCCCCCCCCCTCCCCCCCCCCCCCCCCCACTTTGGTACCGGTCTCAGGCCACTTTACAAAATTTCAAATACAAGCGATCAAAAATCTCTGTAACTTCAGTAGCTGACTGGCCCTTCGTTTGTCTTGTACTGTGTTTGTCTTAAATGGCGTAAATCCGTGTCTGTTTCGTGAGTGTGTGTGTTGGGTTTCAGGCGCGGCGCTTTGAGTCGATTTCCCCAAAATTGAGAAAAAGCGCCTATATAATAACGGTATTATTATTATTATTATTATTATTATTATTATTATTATTTTGCTCGAAAACGACCCTCAGACACCCCTTGAATGAAGAATTTCCTTCATTTCCAAGCTTGTACGTATGCAAAGTCGGAGATTTTCGTGTTTACATACATACATACATACATATGCACGCACGCACGCACGCATACACATACGCACGCACGCACGCACACGCGCGCGCGGCGCTTTGCGCCAAAACGACGTTCAACAGCAAGGTTAGAATAGCTAGACGTGACGTCATTTTTATTTTGTTACTTCTTTGCCAGACTATGAGGCCCGCCCGCCTGTTATGTCATTTGCATGCCACTGAACGGGCTCCTAACAGCCCCATCTCAAAGTCTGCCATATTTTCAATACGGCAGACAACAAGAAAAAAGCGTAGACGAAAGGAGAAAATACTGAAAATGCACGTACGAACAAGAAAAGCGAAGTTGACATCAACCACATGGACACGCCAAATTGAACCCAGCAAAGACACACTGCTTCTCTCCCTCGATTCGCTACCTATGGTCAGCGGTAGCGAATCGAGGGTGACAACCAGTGTGTCCAGCACGCTGACCCCTTGCGCATGAAACAAACGGTACTCTACAGCACGGGTGGCTGCATCCACTAGGGGATTAACTTACTAGGTTTACTTTCCTCTGATTAAATTTAATCGAGTTTGATATTTGATATCTCTCACAAATTTCCCTGACGAAGTTTCTCACATACAAAAAGAAAATCTACACACTAAGGCAGTTCGAAAAACTACTAATGTTACCGAACAGTTGGGAAAACTTCACCTAGTAGTGAACAAAACTGGTCAGACAAAAACTAAAGTACGACATGAACAAACGACATAATTGACGGCAACGTTTGATTCCTGACAAAAACTATGATCGATTATCTATCGAAAACAGACTTTTGATATCAAAGGTTCTTTTTTTTTGTCGTACGTTAGGATTGATCATTATTGATTTACACACACACACACACACACACACACACACACACACACACACACACACACACACACACACACACACACTACAGTGTCTGACAATTCGTACATGCGTACCTATTCGGCAATTAAAAGAGCAATAAATGAAAAGCGCAATAAATGAAAAGCGCATAAAACAAGAACCACACAATATCAGAATTTTTTTCTTCTTACTTACTTTTCTAACTTAGGTCACATTGCTGAATTACAAAGGAATTAAACGCAAAACGGTTTTTCACTGAGGCGGGCTGAATTCTGATGGCCTAGAATGCAAGGAGTTTTATCTCATACCAAAAAAAGTGCATTGAGAGAAAAGTAGAAGGTATTTAGTTTCCTTATTGTTTCATTAATATTAAGTACAAGTAAATCTCACAACATTAAGTACAAGTAAATCTCACAACATTAAGTACAAGTAAATCTCACAGCATTAAGTACAAGTAAATCTCACAACATTAAGTACAAGTAAATCTCACAGCATTAAGTACAAGTAAATCTCACAACATTAAGTACAAGTAAATCTCACAGCATTAAGTACAAGTAAATCTCACAACATTAAGTACAAGTAAATCTCACAACATTAAGTACAAGTAAATCTTACAACATTAAGTACAAGTAAATCTCACAGCATTAAGTACAAGTAAATCTCACAACATTAAGTACAAGTAAATCTCACAGCATTAAGTACAAGTAAATCTCACAACATTAAGTACAAGTACGCGGGAGACTTTGACAGCTCAGTTAAATAGACTGACAGATCAATTAGACAGACGTGCCTAATTGTCTCGGCGCTCGAAGCTGTCATGGTCCCTCAGTGTCATCTTCCTCAGTTGGCACTTGGAGAGAAAGTTACGACTAATTCATCCATCGATTTTTACAAGCAATAAAATATAACGCTGTATTATCCTAGCTGAGACATTAAACTTATATGGTTTCCAGCATTACCAAGCAATCAGAGAATGGCTTTTTTCTCAAGACATTTTTGTTAAACTTAGCGACTGCACTATTACAAAACGAGAGAGAGAACTGGTGCACCATAACGTTTGACTTGATTTATTTAAAACACTGGCCCCCTTCGCAAAAACTGCCTCCGGCAAATGGTGGACGGAAAATAACTTCCATAACACAGCGCCTCTTTATTTGCCTTTTTAACGCAAAACGGACCAATGTACAGTTGATATATAACCAGACAGCAAGAGGCATTCTGCATGACAGCAATCCGGGAAAGGTGCGAGTACATCAACGGCAAGTGGCAGAGATCATCATTAGCCCTCGCCGGTGCGAGGGCTAATGAACATCTATGCCACTTGCAGATGGACTGGATTTTTCTGAAAGACTGCGATTTGTGGTAGGCTGGTTGCTTAAGATAAATGACATGATTAGCTTGTCGTCTTGACAGACGCATAAGTTAGTAACCTAGAAAGCGATGTGTGACCACCTGTATCAGTGCCATATGCAGCGAATGTGTACTGGTCTCTGACGCCCTAGAGAAGCAAGGTACTAAACCACACACATGTAACTCGGTTGGCCGCTCGTTCTCAAATGACAGGGAGGCAGAAAGGACCCTTTAATCTATCGAGATCAAGCCGGTTGCGGCAGTTGGCGCCCGCGGCCCGATCAATTACAAGATAGTGACTCTGACAGTATCAAGTTACCCCTGTGGCTGCCGGTAGCGCTTTTGGGTCGAGGTGATTTCTACATAAATCACCTCGACCAGAAGCGCTACGGCAGCCTCAGGATCACACAAATCGGCTCCTTGTATAATGTAATCTCTTTTTTTAATGTTCAATTATCGTGTCAGGTTTCGTGGCACGTTTCTAAGTACGGATGAAAGTAACTCTCAGATGTTTGATATAAACCGTGAACTTCAAAGTTAGTTAGTTATTGGGGTTTAACGCCGAGCAGGCGACTAACGCCATCTCACAGGGGTGTAAACTTCAAAGACTTCAGTTAGAATAACTTCACAAACTGCCAGGTCTTCCATCAAATGGTTGGAATAAAACAGTGCCGGTGTTTTCACCAGAAAAGAAATAGCTCAAATGAAACCTGACAGCTAAATATGTCGGGCCGAAAAGAAATTCATACAATACCCGTTTTCATTTCTAACTTGTCATTACATAAAAGGCATCGCTTTTCAACAATTTATAAAAAGAATGTTCATTTTACGTTCAACGAATATGTTCCTCGGTTAGGCTTTACAAACAAAACAAAAAAAAAGGCTCCACTCATCTACGGCAAAGCTCTAGTAATACATGTATGCACAATCTTTAAAGAAAACAACAACTTCGGATACCTCCAAACAAAACAAAAATGTAGGTCCCCTGGGATTTTGTAATACTGGAAATAAAAATATGGGCCTAGAGGTACGGGCACAGACTATATCAATAGTGTTCGCGTGCAACCTCGTAACTAACAGATTTAGGGTTCCAATGAAAACCTTTTTTTTTTAATGTTCATCCGTATGCCTTTCGTCTGGAATGAGTTAAAGGGAGGTCAGGCATAATTTTGTGCAAAAAGGTGTTATTCCCTAGTGAACCATTACAACCCAATACGACAGACAGCCCATGCATACTCACAGTCTGGAGGTGCGCGCCACGTGATGTTGAAACGCCGTCTCTTGTTGACCAGGGAGTGTGTCAGCTTCAGATTGGTCGGGGCTCCTGGCCAGTTACTCAGGGATTTTTCTGTGGCACACACAAACAACATAACGCATCATCTAGTCAACACACTCGAGACGTGCCTCACTTGAATACGCGGCATTAAGCCGCGTAACCGGATCAATGCGGCACGTCTCGCACGTTAATTTAAAATTAATCTCGTATGTCTAAAAGTTATTTTCCCCAGGATCAAGCATCTCAACACAGTCCGAAAACTGTCTGCAACAGATACTGCTGACAGTATTATGTATGGGCCCTTTGTGTACTAACTTAGAGCTTTATGATGTAAATACATTGCCAAATGTCGAAATTCATCGTTTGGAGGGTGTCTTGTTTGTGAACCCGAGAGCGCAGATTATCGTCTGCATCGGCCTCGTTTTGAATTTGTGCATATTTACTAGCCTACGTCACAAGGCAGAACCCGGTCAATACTGCAGACGAGGTCATCGGTGTGGTGCACACACGTGTCAGTGTACACATGTACTGATGTTCTCCGGCATCCCTTTGACATAATTTTCCACGAGAATGTAGAATAAACCTTCCATACTCGCTATGCTGTCAAAATCACAATGCGGGTTCCGCTTGACCTGCTACTAGTAACGATCGTGCTGGGGGCGTGGCTTGTTCCACTCGGTCTCCGCGTCAAGCGACTGAGCCAGCGTCCACGGTGTCTAGTTTGACCTTTGATCCTTTATCTCTCGGAAACACGAAACAGAACAGTGGTATTTATATCCACTTTCTGCACTGCAATTTCACATTTCACACATCGAAGTCTACGTAACTGAAAGCATCTCTGGAAACGACATATGCACCATCGCAGCAGAAACACTACCTCTGTGAATCGAGGGAATGAGAGCCGAACAGACAAAATACGTGTCACGACCAGCGATGTCAGTGCCGCAATTTTGACACACGCCGTAGTTTTCAGATCCTTGCAGCATAAAATCTGATGAACTAGCTCGTAACTGTATGATAAAACAGGTTTAAAATCTTGCGAAATCAGTAAGAGATAAATTCTACTGAAGATCATGAATTCTGAAAATCACTAGCGCTCGCGGAACTATAGGAAAATCGACAAAGACCGTAGATTACTTACTGATTCACATAGCAGGAAAGCGTCCAATTCCGGATAGGCGGTCAATCAGTTCTACTTAGGGGTATCTTGTCTCTCTTCCTCTTTCTTCTCTTCAATTCCGTGTCTGTCATTGTCCGCCGGCGCGAGTCGACTGATACTTTCTTTTTTTCTTCGCTGGTTCATCAGCCATCTTGTCTCTCAGTGACTGGTTATAATTATGCAGATGACCCTAAGGTCGTATAGAATAGTTATGACGTCAGCTACCATCGCCTAGCAATCTTTTCATGGCGTTCAGTCACAAGATTCCGGTGGCCTCTTTTTGCTTTGAACGGACGAAAGAAAGCATTTGGTGGGACAATAGGGTGGTCACTGTCTAAGTTGGTGTGTATACTGAATCCCAGTAAAAGCTTTTTGCAAACTGAAGCATTAAAAAAGGTCAGGAGTGCCCCTTTAAAGTGTCCAGTTCACGCTGTCGGTAGTGCTTCTTGTCACGATGACTCCTGTACGAATCATCACGACAACAAGCGTTACCGACAAAGGGTTAAGCACTCTGCTGGCCTAAATGACGTCATTTACATCCAACTTACCCCCCCCCCCCCCCTTCTTACTTCCCCTGGATTAATGAGAATGCTTCTTGCACGCCAAACAGTGACCTCCTTTACATCCACAGTTTACATTTCCGGCGACTACGCATGCATGGACCCTGTATAGTCTACTTCTTGCACTGTCCTTTCTGTCTACAACTTTATTTGGCCTGATTTTAATTTAGGAACAGTGTCTATACTGTCAAAGGGTCTTCCCTATTGTATTTGGTATGATTTTGAGTTAGAATAACTATTTAATTGTGATCTTCTTTCATTACTGAACGAGAATTGTAAAGCCCTTATGGCTCACGTATATGATTGATCCACAACTTTGATAGACCTAAAATTCTAAAACGCATTTTTCACATATCTGTCGACCTCTTATGACCCTTTACCTTTTCGATAGTCATCCAAATTAGTATGCACAGAAACGTTGAATCACCCGGTATCGCAGTACCAAGTTTGGGTTTGAAGGTGAAAATAGTATTTCAGGAAAAAAATGAACTTTTGTTAACTTTATATATATATTTTTTTTTTTTTACCTATTTCTGGACCATTAGTATGCATAGAAAGAGGTCTTGCCATCTGGTATATCTGTACAACGTTTGGGTGTGAAGTTGAAAATAGTATTTGAAAAATAAATGCGAAAATATCGTTGTTTATGGACCTATTTCTGGACCTGTTGTGACCCTTGACCTTTCCGAGGGGTCATCCAAATTAGTATGCATAGAAAGGTCTTACCACCAGGTACAAATGTACCAAGTTTGGGTTTGAAGTTGAAAATATTATTTGAGAAAAATAAATTGTGAAATTCTTTGTGACCTTGGACCGTGACTTAAATAGTCTCCGAGAAAATGCCAAGGTTAAAGTTAACCACGGACGACGGCGGACAGACGACGGATGACGTACGGACAACGGGCGGACGACCACTGGCCCAGAACATAGACTCTCTTTTGCTTCGCACGTACGCCAAAAATGGCAAAACACCGAAGAATAATTCACCCGTCTAAGGTTACAATGAAGATGATGATTATGCCACACATTATGTGCACCCATGCCAAGACCTTGGCCCATAAACGTGACAACTTGGAAAAGCCCGGCCTTCAATGTATACCGTGCTGGTTGCAATATCACCATAACACACTAAACAAGACCGCAAGAGGTTTTCGACAGAGAAATAAAATGACCTAATGGCATCACGCTATACTACGTAAAAGACGAGAGTGCGACTCTGCATAACTGTTTTCTTTTAACCCCTTAACTTCCGCAACAAGGCGAACGCTATGCAGCTGCCGGAGACATGAACCTTCATGAGCCTCCGCAGTTGCAGGATTTATGTGACCAGACCTGCCTACATGTTCATGTGGTTGTCAGGAAGATTTGGGGAAACTCTCAGTAAGATTCGTGAGACTGTCAGTAAGATTATAGTTCAACTGGACGATAAACCTTGCTTCCAGGGGCCAATACTCAAACAACGGGGGGGGGGGGGGGGGGGGGGGGGGGGGGGGTTGGCTAACTTAATCACCTATAAGAACATACATTGTCTATTCTGCTGTACCTAAAAGATATTAAGAAAATTACTGAGAAAATGGGCTGCTTCACCAAAGCGTTTATAACTTTTTTGGAATAGACAGATGTTTAAGTCTGTTTGTTTCTTAGCTCACATATGGATG
The DNA here is from genome assembly GCA_036245525.1 of Semisulcospira habei. Lineage (NCBI taxonomy): Eukaryota > Metazoa > Mollusca > Gastropoda > Semisulcospiridae > Semisulcospira > Semisulcospira habei. The sequence goes on along the minus strand of BTPG01000003.1, from coordinate 183,078,777 downwards.
GATAGTACTTCATGTTGTGGTGGAGTATAATTTGGTACCTGTTTATAATATTTACTGTAATTAATTACACGTAAATTAACTGACAAAATGCACCTTGATTTTTTTATATATGTAAAGGACAAACAAAAGACATTAAACTGAAAAATGTGTCAGTGTGTGAAAATATGAATGTGTGTGATAGTGGATTGAGATAATTTTACATTAGTGATCACGATGATCAGGCAATCCACTGATAATCCTTCAGGTAATCGAAGTTCACCTATCTCGTCGGCGGACGTTGCTACAAATTGATCGCCAAGTTCGTCTGTTGGGCGAAAGTTTCGAACATTTCTGCAGGGAAATACCGATACAAATAATCAAGTGGTGTCGCTTCCAACTCAAGTGGAGTTGTTAGGCCCACATATCGCGTGAAAGGCTGCAAAACAGGGTCTGAAATTGGCCGCTGATGCCAGATAGCATCGCCGCCGCCATCTTGCAGTCGTCGCCTCGGTAAACACTGCAGAAATACTCTGGTATCTTTGTCATTCCAGTCCGACAGATCGCTAGTATGCACACTAGACCAGTGTCGCCATGTTTGTAAACACGTGCATTTAAAACGACAGCAGACGTTGCTTCCAAAAAGACGCGCTTTCCAATTGGCTAGACAAAATTATAGGTCAGCACACAGTAGCCAATCAGGATCAGTCTTACTACTACCGGCAGAAACGGCACAATCAAACTGTCTTTTTGCCAAAACAAACCCCAAAATACCGAAAAAAAAGCTACCGTAGAAAATTGATACATGACCGGAAGACCGTAAAAAAAACACCCAAACTCGTAAGAAATACGGCGAAATCGTAAGAGTAGGCAGGTCTGTATGTCCGTTGTTAGTCCCGTGTTCTTTATGCCTATTTTTAGTCCCTGACATTTCTATGTGTGTCACGGAAAAGATGGCCAGCGTGTAGTAGTATCTGACGCACAATTTGTGATCACTGACAGCGAAGGGGTTAACCCCTTCGCGGCCAGCCGCATCCGGATGCGGCTGACCGCGAATGAGATAACCCCCTTGTGCATCTGCCACCGGTACTATTTACCGTGCAGGTGGCTGCAAGTAAAGGAGGTAAACATAGCTACATTCTATATTGCATAATCATATCGTATGCTAAAGCGAAAACCCATACATCAAATGCTACATCACCACATGGCTTGCAAAAACAAAAGAGACTAGGAAACATGATTCTGGTGAACTTACCTAGATTGATACACCTGGTTGAAATCTTGCATGGAATTTCCGGCTGCAACAGATAACAAATAAATCTAATTAACAATTTGCTTGACAAAGCTGTGTGACATGATAAATGAATATTATTAGCCGCATTTGCTTCTGTAAGAATAAACAGAAAACCAAAATGGAAGAAACTGCTCGGTTTTGAATCTATGCTTTGTAACCCCTTCCCCGCCACCGACTAAACGCTTATTATGTTCCGGAAATCTTTGTTTATTCAACGATCAAGCGTCACAAACGTCCAAGGGACATAAATACAAATTGGTGTCGGCAAGAGGCATAGATCCTCCTGAGCCCCCGCAGTTGCGGGGGCTCAGGAGGATCTATGTCTCTTGCACCTGGGTGGTGTTCAATTTATATTCGGCGGTGAAGGGGTAAAATTAGCCTGCGGTCACAAAAACACTAGTTAACTCCTTCAGCCCTCACATACTATAGTAAGGCATGGATCGACCATGATAGTTCAATTGTGTTTTGTTTTTTGTTTTTTTGCCCTTTATAAACACATATTTCTGCTTTACCTGAAGAAGCGCCACGGGCATGCGAATAACATGGATTTTGTACTGTGCTACACATCCTCTAGGCGCAAAGCTTGTCTGACACCACCCTTGAACTGTCACGGTATATCTACCTCTGAATGCAATACATTTATATTATTTGTAAGACAACTAAATTTATTAATTTCGATCGTAGGCCTCAACGTGTTCACACAATTTTCTAGGCTATTTTGGGCTGTTGTTTTTACGCAACATGTATAATGTTGCGTTGAGGTGTTTGGAGTTGGAAGTGCGCTGTTAAGCTTTCTTTTGTTGCGTTGACATGTCGCGTTGTCTTACGATGAACTGGATAACAAGAACGCCTTCTTACTATTACCACCGTTACCACAGAACAGGCCAAACCTTCTTCTGCGTCTTAAAAGGACAATTATTACCTTTACCAAATCCTATCAAATGGACAAGAAAGCTCTGCTGCGTGTATATGAGTGCAAGGCGACAAGCAAGAAACCAATAAACCAGCCCTCGGGGCGAACTTTCCAGAAATCTGCAAGAGGCATAGATTCTCATGAGCGGCTGCGGCGCAGCGGCTCACGAGAATCTATGCCTCTTGCAGGCAGAGGCCGGTTCTGTTTACATCCTCAAACTGAGCAATTGTTTCGACTTAACCGTACAACTGTAAAATGTCGATCGATGGATGGCTAGCGCAAGGAGGTTGGAAAGGAGATCAAAATCAATGAGCTTACTTACGAAACGGCTACAAGAAAACCTCACACTTTAAATGTGTTACGCTACGTAAAACTTTTTTAGTTGAATATTTAATGACTTAGATATTAGAGCAAACTTTAAAAAGATAAAATAAAATATAATTAAAAGTATTTTGAACCAAAAAATTGCAAGATGTGTTGTTCCTTTGCACTTTGGAACTAACGGTTGGATGATATTTATGTGTCATTCGGTCTTTGGTTAAAATGTTCATGAACAAAGTACACTTGTACAATACTTCATTATACATTTTGAATATAATATTAGAGTGGATTTTTTTTTCTTTATGTTTAAAGAGTGGGTTTTTTCGGTGCACAATCCAACTAAATGCTGAATGATATCGACGTCTTTCAGTCTTTCTTTGAAATATGCAACGAGAAGATGTGAAGAGAAGATAAAACTGTTCAATTACGCTACTCGTGAATAAACCTCAATTCTTAATGTGGATATGTTCGGTGTTCCCGATCTAAGTCAAATAAGTAATAAATCGTGCACAGAATGCTGCAGGCGCAGCGCATTCGATAATATACAATTATCCACATAAGAGGACAATTTCACTGACGAGCAGAAGCAAATTACTGCCACGCGTGGACTGTAAAAGCAGAAACGAGGTTTTCCTTCAATAGTGCAGACCCATCGATTAGCGGTGTCTGTCCTTTGGATCCATTAAAGCAGTAAGCACCCAGCGTGCAAAAGGCCATCGGGCCAAAGACGACTGTTTTTGTATAAGCTCATTCAAAGCTACCGCATCAATTGCTGCGAAAGTGTCGTATAGCGTTGCCGAGGGCAACGCTATACGCCACTTCCGCAGCTATTGATGCGGGGCCACTTAAATGAATTAAGTACTAGCTCTATTATGTAGGTAACCGACAGATCAATACGTCTGACATACTCTTACGCAGCCGTAAAAATCAATACTGTCGATCAATACTGTTTGCAAGAATACTCCCGTTTAACGACCTTGGCTTTGACCCCAACGTATCTCCATTGCGCTACATTTGCACACTTTCCCCACTGAGCTGATGGGTTGTTAAGCAGTTAGTGAATTAGACTTGCATGACAACACCTGTTCATTTAAAATTTACACTCCACTGAAACGTATTTTTTCAAAAGCGCATGTCAATGACTGATGAATGCGCTGATGCTTTCCCTTTCAACCACAGGGCCTGGAAACATATTCAAGCTAAGTCCCCTGACCGCGGTTCTGATCGTACAGGTACGACTAAGATACATATTGATACGAGTTAGCTCATTCGAGACGTGACACATCGGGATATGCGCCAAACTGCGGGTGCTCATGGAGGTCTATGCCTCTTGCTTTCTCTTGCCTCTTGCCCTCTCGTCTCGCCTCGCCTCTTGTCTCGTCTCTTGTCTTTCTCGCTTTCTCCTGTCCTGTGCTGGCATTATTTGTGTTTGTATGTGATCATGCTTTGGACCTGCCGGCTTTCAGGGCAAATCACAGACCAGCGCATATGTGCAAGTTAGTTTATCGTGTTCTTGAAATCTTTGTCAGTCCTAATCCACAGCCCCAGCCGTCCACGCATCACGGGCACAAAGTGGTGTCTGCTCGGGGCAAAAACCTCATGAGCCCCTCCCCCCCCCCCCCTCACCTGCGGGAGCTCATGACAATTAAGTTATTCTGCGATTGGATCATGTTAACCCTTTGGCTGTCGGTAGCGGTTTTTGTCACGATGATTCCTGCAGGAATCATCGCGACAAAAAGCGCTACCGACAGCCAAAGGGTTACAGATTTTTCGGGCGTGAAGGGTTATGGAATGCGGAGACTGCTGCCACATGCTACCTTCATATGTGGGTGTGTGTGTGCACTTTAAGGCACAACGTACGTACTTTTCCAAACGTTGACCATTTTCTTTACAAAACAAGTAACGCATATTGCTATCTCCGCCTCAACTATTTATTCAGATCTTCGATCCACACGAAGATAAGACCATCAGCAGTTTCGCCAATGTATAACTCCGCCGAGACGCTTGCATCCTGAAATATGTGCCTTTTTGTCGGAATTACCTGCATTTGTGTTTCACCGACGGAGAAAACTTTCCGGAGTTTCTTTTATACAAAATCGATCTGTTCTAGTGTTTGCCCGTGTGGTGAAGGGGAAAACACATGGCAGACATAAGTGGAACGTCTCCGCAGAGTGCAAAAGTTCGCGTCTGAGTTAGCATTTCTCGTACGGCTTCTGATGGCTTTTTTTCCCCCACTTTCCTCTCAGGCTTTTAGGTCGTTTACTTTTCAGCGTCAAATGCTGAGGATGGATCCAGCACAACAGCAGAACCCAGTAAGCAGAAGACCCACAACTGTGCGCGGGCCCACCGTGGCCGAAGTAGGCCCAAGGACCTTTGCTTACCGGGAATGTTCTTTGAAAACAACACAAACTGTCCAGGTCAGATCGACCATGACAGCTCAAGGGTGGTTCCATAACAGCTGGTTTGACCTCGACAGTAAACGTCTACTGAAGACTACATAGTATACCAAGACCGACCAGTTCACATAGGTGCCAGATGGCATGGTGGCTTTAGGTGCCAAGCTATTCTGACAACACCCTTGGGCTATCATGGTCTATCCGAACCGAGCGCCAAGATATTCTGGCACCACCCCTGAACTGTCATGGTAGACCAGTAACTTCTTATAGCGTGTCAGAGATGAACGGCTTAAAATTAGCCACTACGTAATACTGTGCTATCAAGTTTGAAAGAGAAGCTTGTAAGCAGTGCTAGGGCGGACAGTTTTACCCCTTTGGCTACCGACAGCCGAAGGTTTAGCTGATGAAACATTCAGACGCCTGTAAAATGTGAACCACGTTGGTTCAAGACGTAAAAGGTGTAAAACAATCTCACATCTTGCTATCAGAATAGAACTCAGTGCATCGACCCATTTAATTTCCCATTCTTGTTTATAGTCTCTCTCCTCGGGACCTTACTTTCTTTGCGCTATTCTTGACAGTTTCGCAAATGGCGCTATGCTTTTAAGTTTTACTCTCCTTAGAAGCTGTTTGTTCAGTTTGAAGCTGTCTTTCTTAACCCTCTGGGTGTCGGTAGTGGTTTTAGTCGCGATAATTCCTGTAGGAATCATCGCGACTAAACCGCTACAGACACCCAAAGGGTTAGACTGCCGTGAGATGGCCTTAGCCGCCTGTTCGGCGTTAAACCCAAATAACTAACTAACTAACCAAAGGGTTAGAGTTAAGGATAACCTTTGTGCACGTAACTGAAAGTGGCAAAAACGAAATAGCACTACCAAATACTTTGCACGATTTCTTGAATGTAACGTAATACCAATGACCAAAGAGTCTGCACTGAAGCTTCATTATGCATTTGTTCAAGAATTCTGAACTTGTGATTGAGCACAACCTCACAAAATAAAAACTGAAAAAAGCCTACTTGCAGCTCAACTCTAAAAGGACATAGCCTTGACCTTTCAAGCGCAACTAGGTAATACTGAATTAACATTATACTTCTGGTTCTGATTAACCCTTTTCATCCTGATACACTAATACCTGAATTAGTTTACTCACAAGCCAGATAGGTGAGGCTAGCGCTGGTAAAACTGTACACATACCAAGGGGAATTACTCAGCGCTGGACAGACAAACAGTTAGACCCCCTGCCCCCGCCTTTCAGGCACCCAATCGCCAGCCCACAGAAAAATACGCAGGTAAATAACAAGACTATCATATACACATCCCTAAAAGGATGCATTAGGTCAAGCCTTTAACCCATGTCTTTTTCTGGAACTTAGGAAGTAGGCAGGAGAAACACACATACACAAACAATAAGGTGCATACTATTTTCTGTGGGCTGGCGATTGGGTGCCTGATAGACGGGGGGGGGATCTAACTGTTTGTATGTCCAGCGCTGAGTAATTCCCCTTGGTATGTGTATTGAATTAGTTTGACTATGATACTTGAAAGGAGATGACAGAATAGCTTGGCGCCTTAGGCAAATTTGGAGAGAGAAAAAAATCAGCCTCAAGATGTAATGGGTTTAAAAGGTCACAATTCTAAATAGACAAATTGGTAAGAGAACACATGATGGCAAACACGACTGATTTCCTTGGCTCATGAACAGATGCAAAGTATCAGCAGGCATTATACCTCTGAGCTACGTCGCTCTATCGCGCACAGATGGCGTTGAAGACGTAAGAAATTGCGTTGTTTCAAACTAGATTTACGGTGACCGTCTATGCATAGGCGCCTGATGAGTGCGTCTGCCGTTAAATGACAAATGCCTCTATATGTATGTCCATTTTTTAGAAAAGCCACATTTTCAATGTTATACAATGAAAATCTCAAATTCCCATAAAAAAGGTTGGCACAGCTCTCAAGGCTCACGTGCATGACCGAAGGAAAGCGTTGGCATTTGTACCCGCAAAATCCGTTTTATCCAAATTTATTCGTTTTTCATTTTTGTCAACCTCCCATGACTCTTGGCCTTTTTTGAGTAGCGGTAGCGCAAACTAGTATGCATAAAAAGGACTTATCATCAGCTACCTTTCTGCCAAATTTGGTTGAAAAGTTTTGCAAAAAATGCTGATAAAAACAAAAATACTACCAATAAATACACATTTTTCACATCATTTGCTGATCTCTGGTGACCTTTGATCTTTCCAAGATGTCATCCTAGTTAGCGTACATGAGGTCTTACCATCAGGTATATGTGTACCAGGTTTGGGGCGGAAGTTGTAAATAGAATTTGAGAAGAAAACAATTGTCAGAAAATGGCTACTTGTGACCCATTTCCTGATCTCTTGTGACCCTTGACCTTTACGAGGGGTCATCCAAATTAGTATGCATAGAAAGGTCTGACTATCAGGTATCTCTGTAGCAAGTTTGGGTTTGAAGTTGTGAATTGTATATGAGGAAAAAATATCTAATATGGCTATTATTGACCTATTTCCTGATCTCTTGTGACCCATGAACTTTCCGATGGGTCAACCAAATCAGTATGCATTGAAAGGTCTTATATCATTTATCTTTGTACAAAGTTTGGGTTTGAAGTTATGAATAGTATTAAAGAACAAGAAAGGCAAAGCCCTTATGGCTCACGTGTATGACCGATCCACACATGTCTGACAATAAGTAAAAGGATGGCTTCTGCACTAAAAAAAATCGATATTTTCTCAAAATTTAATCAGTTTTCAAACATCTGTCAAACACCCGTGACCCTTGACCTTTGCGATGAGTCGACTAAATTAGGATACATAGTAAAGTCTTATCATCAGCTACCTTTGTGCCAAATTTGATTGAAAAGTTTGCAAAAATGTTGATAATAACTACAATTATTGGCATTTTATACACATTTGTCGACTTCTTGTGACCTTGACCTTTTCCGAGGGGTCATCCAAATTAGTAAGAATAGATAGGTCTTACCATCAGGTATCTCTGTAGCAAGTTTCGCTTTGAAGTTGTGAATAGTAATTGGGAAGAAAAAAAACATTTCTTGTCAAAATATGGCTATTTTTTTAACTATTTCCTGAGCTCTTGTGACCCTTGACCTTTCTGAGGGGTCATCCAAATTAGTATGCATAGATAGGTCCTACAATCAGGTATCTTTGTAGCAAGTTTGGGTTTGAAGTTGTGAATAGTAACTGAGAAAAAAAAACATTTCTTGTCAAAATATTCCTGGGGGTTTTTTTTTAACCTATTTCCTGAGCTCTTGTGACCCTTTACCTTTCCGAGGGATCAACCAAATTAGTATAAATAGAAAGGTCTTACCATCAGGTATCTTTGTACCACGTTTGGGTTTGAAGTTGTGAATAGTATTTGAGAAAAAAAACATCTTTTGTCAAAATATGGCTATTTTGGACTTATTTCCTGAGTTCTTGTGACCCTTGATCTTTCCGAGGGATCAACCAAGTTAGTGTTCGTATAAAGGTGTTAACATCAGGTATCTTTGTACCATGTTTGGGTTTGAAGTTGTAAATAGTATTTGAGAAATAATAAATTATGCCCAAAAATAGCTATTTTCCATATATTTCCTGATCCCCTGGGACCTTGACCTTCGTGAGAGGTCACTGAAATTGGTATGTTTAGAAAGGTCTTGCCACAAAGTATCCTTGGGCCAAGATTGAAGACTGTAGCTTGAATAGTCTCCGAGAAAATGCCAACGTTAAAGTTTACCACGGACGACGGCGGTCGGACGACCACTAGCCCAGAACATAGACTCACTTTTGTTTGTTTCGCATGTGAGCACACAACTTCATTTGGCGAAAATGAGACGATTTGCGCGTTTCATAAAATGCTAAGTTTACGGTCGCTTAACTACAAAATCTCTTGACGGACAATATCCTCACTTGCTGTACTAATTAAACCAAATACCTATTTGTACTGTTTATTTTACAGCTCCAGTAATGGTATATTTTAGAAGATATGCCATCCTAAAAATGGATTTTAAAAATCAGCGTCGAAAAGCGCGCATTACTATGCTAGCAAACTACACTCGAGCTCTTTCCGTGAAGCACGCGTAAAACGCTTGCCGGACCCCGACTAAAGGGGCGGAGCCAAAATAAAAGTTGGTCGGTCTATAGCAATAGATCCTCACACGCCCCGACAGGCTGCGGGGATTCGGAGAAGAACCCAAAGAAGAAAGAAACATGCTTAGAAAAGACAGTTACAACACAATCGTCTTTTCTAAGCGTCTTTGTTTCTATGTTGGGTTCTTCTCTGCATTTTACACGCTTGGTAGTCGCCTTTTTGGTTTGGAATGCGGGGATTCTGAGGACCTATATAGCTCTTGCAGTGAACAGCGTTATTTACTTACTTACGCCTGTCACCCCTCCCCGGGTATAGGCCGTCGACGAGAGACCTCCAGCGACTCCTGTCCTGTGTTTCTCCTTCGATATTACTCCAGGTGGTTCCCAGTCCCTTGATGTCTACTTGGAGGTCTCGACGCCAGGTGTTTCTCGGCCTGCCTCTTTTCCTCTTTCCCTGGGGGTTCCATGACAATGACTGCCTAGTGATACTGAAAACTGGCTTTCTCAGACTGTGACCAATCCATCCCCATCTTCTTCGCCCAATTTCATTCTCTGCTGTTATCAGCTCTGTTCTCTCACAGAGTCTGACGTTGCTGATCTTCTCTGGCCAGTGGATTTTCAAAAATTTTCTAAGGCAACTGTTTGTGAAGATCTGTACTCTGTTGACTGTGGTTTTTGTCAACCTCCAAGTCTCTGCTCCATATAGGAGAACTGCTTTCACGTTTGAGTTGAAAATCCGGACTTTGGTGTGTTGTGACAGCTCTCTGGAACAAAACACTTTTCTTCAACTGGAGAAAGGCTGCTCTTGCTTTACCGATTCGTGCTCTGACATCTGCATCAGTGCCGCCTTTTTTGTCGATGGTGCTCCCGAGATAGGTGAAGGACTCCACCTCCTCCAACGGGGTGCCAGCAATCAATCCCCGTTGCGTGCAGCCTCATTGTCTTTTCTGTTTGTGGATGGTGAGGCCCACTTGGGACGAGATGTCAGCAAGCCTCGTGGTCTTGTCCTGCATTTGTTGATGAGTGTGGGACAGTAAAGCCAAGTCGTCTGCAAAATCGAGGTCGTCAAGCTGTGACCACAGTGTCCGCTGTATTCCGCTTCTTCTCTGCTCAGTGGTCCTCTTCATGACCCAGTCTATGGCCAGTAGGAAGAGGAACGGAGACAGCAAACACCCCTGCCTGACGCCGGTTCTGAACTGGAGCTCCCTGGTGAACTGCCCTTCGGGGATCACGCGACATGTCACGCCATCGTAGCTGCTCTTGATCAGGCGGACGAGCTTTGTGGGTACACCGTAGTGTCGTAGGAGTTTCCACAAAGTCTCTCGGTCCACGCTGTCAAATGCTTTCTCGTAATCCACAAAGTTGATGTACAGCGGGGAGCTCCACTCCAGAGACTGTTCCACGATGATGCGGAGAGTGGCGATCTGGTCTGTACATGATCGGTTTTTTCCTGAATCCTGCTTGCTGGTCTCTCAGCTGGGGGTCGACGGAGCTCTTCATTCTCTCCAGGATGATCCTATTGAAGACCTTTCCTGGTACTGACAGCAAGGTGATTCCTCTGTAGTTGGAACACTTGCTGAGGTCGCCTTTCTTGGGAAGCTTGATTAGGTACTCCTCCTTCCAGTCAGCCGGCATCACCTCCTCTTCCCAGATCTTTCCAACAATGGGTACAGCAGTTCTACTGTTGTCTCTAGGTCTGCTTTCAGAGCCTCCGCTAGGATGCCATCTGGCCCTGCTGCTTTGTCGTTCTTCAAAAATGCCACTGCTCTTCTGATCTCTTCCCGGCTGGGTCTGTCACAGCTGATGGGTAGGTCAGTCTCTGCTGGCTGGATGTCGGGGGGGGGGGGAGGCGGGGGAGGGGGGGAGGGGGGGGTCTGTTCAGTAACTCTTCAAAATACTCGGCCCATCTGTCGAGTTGGTCTGCTCTGTCCGCAATAGGCTTACCTTCTTTGTCTTTTACTGGTCTTTCTGTATGGCCATACTTGTCCAACAATCTTCTGGTAATGTCGTAGCGCTGTTTCATGTTGTCGCTGCCTGCTGCCTTTTCTGCCTCTGCTGCCAGGCTGTCTGTTTAGGCCTTCTTGTCTGCCCTGATACTCCTCTTCACCTCGCGGTTGGCTTCCGAGTATTCCTCCTGTGCCCTTGCTTTGGCTGCTCTCATGCGAATGTTGTTGATAACTGCTTTCTTCTGCTTCCTCACTTCTAAATTCTTCAAGGTCTGTGCCGACAGCCAGTCCTTGTGATGATGTTTCCTGAACCCTACAGTGTCTTTGCAGGTTGAGTTCAGCGCCTCTCTAACTGCCTTCCACTGCTGCTCTGTGGTGACCGCCTCCTCTTCATTTACTAGCTCCTGTAGCGCTTGAAACCTGTTGGACAGCACCAGTTTGAACTCTTCTCTCACTCCAGTCTCTCTCGTGAGGCCTACATTATAGCGCTGTCTTCTTGTTGTCTCTGTGCGGCTTTTCTTTAACTTGAGCTTTATTCTTAAGGTAAGCAGATGGTGGTCTGAGGCGACATCTGCTCCCCTCCTTACTCGAACATCTTTAAGGGATCTTCTAAATTTCTTGCTAATGCAGATATGGTCTATTTGGTTCTCTGTGGTATGGTCAGGTGAGACACAAGTTGCTTTGTGTATTCTTCTGTGTGGGAAGATGCTGCCTTCAATGACAAGTCTGTTTAGAGCACAAAAGTCTACAAACCTCTCCCCGTTCTCACTCATCTCCCCTAGTCCCTGTCTCCCCATCACCTCTTTGTATCCGGTGTTGTCCTCCCCTATTTTGGCATTAAAATCGCCCATGACGATAGTGATGTCTCGCTCCGCACATTTGTCCACAGCACTCTGGAGTCGATCGTAGAACTCTTGTTTCTCTACTAGTGTTACGATTGTGGTTGTGTTGTCCTGTGAGAGCATGTATGTGTTAATCGTAGGAAACGATCCGATATTTACTCGAGCTATCATGGTTACGTATCACGTACCTTTTCAGTGAGATTCTTTATCGTTCGTCCATGATAGCGGTTTTGGCTTTGTTATGATACGTTAATTTTAGTCCGGAAGCTTCAAGAAAAGTCGCACGGAGAAGAGAGGTCGATTTTCGTTTTGCGTAGATTAGTTGAGAATGAACCAGAACGTTCGAAACAGAGTCGCGCTGTCTAGTGACCTCGTACATGTGACGTCAAAAGAGTAAGGTACATTTTTGTAACATAGTAGCAAAGCTGCTGGTCATAGTTGTTTACTGTGCGCGTGAAATTAGCAGCGTTCTTTGCGTGTTGTGAAAAGTCGTAAACGGTTTTCCATATTTTTGTGTGATATCATTACATACTGGGATTTTGGGCTGAAATGAGCAGCCGAATTTTTTTTAGACAATTTAAGTTATTCGAGAAAGTTCTTCTTTTATTAATATTTATGAGTTTCAATAACGTGTTTCGTTCTGATTGGTTGCATTGTGTAAATTCATTAGATTATTCTAGAAAGTTTTTATACTATAAAAACTTTGTGCTGGGAAGCACATATGTACATTGTCTTGCATTGTCAGTTGTAGAGACACACAGTTTATCGTAGGTACGTGGCCCGTATAGGGTGTACATTGTGAGAGACGCAGCGTAACGGTGGTGTACGTTGTATGAGAAACATTGTGTCGCCAGTGTGGACATTTGCAGAAGAGACATTGTATCAGTGTTGATGCATTTGGAAATGCATTGTGTGGAGATCGCATCGCTGAATTAAAATATTGTTGGAACTGTTTCTCCAGTATTGTCTACATCCTTAAGCCACGTGTGACGGGTTGCAGCTGAATGAGGTTTATTTAAAAGAACCTTACGTGCGTGCGTCTGGTGTGTTTATCATACTACGACTACGACTTTACCACGTAATAACTCGTCACTGTCATTAGTGGGCGCATCAGTAACACTGGATGACGTTGAGCTTAATCTTTTTCCTGGTTTTAAAGGCTGCTGTGATAATTCTTGGCCCAAGAGGTTCCCAGCCCATCAGCGCTCTCTGTGCCACTGGTGACAGCATGAATGCTACACCTTCTGTATGGGGGCATTCTCCTCTTCATGCCCTGAATACAGAATTATCTCTCCAATTAACAGCCTTTTCTGCCCAGACTGCGTCCATCTGGCTTCACTGATGCCTAGCAGGGCAAGGTTGTACTTTTGCATTTCCGCTGCTATCTGGGTGGCCTTCCCGCTCTGGTACATGGTCTTGACATTCCATGTGCCCATGACTGTGTCCCTGGATAGAGAGAGGCGGCTCGGTCCTGTGGCTTCCTAAGACTTCCGGCTTTCACCACACGACGTCATAAATCTTCTGGTAGAAGAACTTTCCTCCTCCAGGAAAGGAATTGCTGTTTGTCTATTCGTTGGCGTTTCTGTAGCTATTTCCTTATTTGCAGGGTGGGGAAGCTACCCCCACGCCCAACCCCCTTACTAGGAGGACCAGGGGTTTTCTGTCGGGGTCTCCTTCCCTTAGACCATGTTGGTTCACGGCACCTTATTTCATTCGGTGCAACCCTCTCGCGAGGGACCCCCTATCCACCACCCAGGGGACACGCCTCAACGCCATATGGTCCCAGCGCGAGGAGTGAACAGCGTATACTGCTGAAATGTTCATGTACAAAATGTTTATCAATAAACTCATCATCCAATGGCCTTTGCAGAAAAGCTAGTTAACAGAATATAAATTTACCTATTGTTTTATCTTAAAATAGAATATACAATCAATGAAGCAAACTAGCATGCGACCTCTCACCTAGTGATTTTAAAAACAAAGAACAAGACTGATAAAATAAAGTATACAAACTTCTCTTTAATGTCATGCTGCTTATTGACCCTACACTGAGTGCGTGTCCTACATTTTTGCTGCCCATTCAACCGAAAAATGTACATAAAATGGCTATGCCTATTCTAACACAGCCAGCAATCATAGGGGCCTGACGAGTAATGCAAATCCGCTGCGCCACCGGGTGCGCGCCACCGCGTCATCAGGCTCAATTCAGAATACAAGGGAGGAAACGAAAGGCACACAAAGAGGCGAAGCACTGTGATTCCAGAGCAGTTTTCAACCCTCAAAGCAACCATCCACCTAAAACCTTGAACTGAACAAACTTGGTAGATATTTTGCCACAATTCTATACCAACCTTGTCCTCCGATCAAAACTGATAGTTTAAAATCAAGGCTTTTTGCACAGTCAAGCATTATTCATAGCAGAAGTCGAGTTGTAGGGGGTTTAGATGTGGCCGGAAATACGCCACATGCTCATTTTTCATTGTTTTTTTTTTTTTTTTTTTTTTTTTGTAAATTAGCATATCCAATGAAAACATAAGTGCGTCTAACTGTCGACATGAACTTGTGACCTGCATGCAGCAGTCGCTTTAGGTACGTATTTCCCCCAGCCCGAAAAGGTCTACTTTAATGGAGTCTGGTTTAAACACTGCTCAGTTGTAAATATCTTTTCGAGTCATTCGCTTCGACTTTAGAGTAAACACCACAGAAAACAATGGATGCACTTCAGTTCATAGTGGCCTCTATCAAGGCACTCTACTAAGGGGTTTAACGTTCAACTCTAGATGTTGAGAAAGAGGTCCGGGATACTTCCGGCCACAGCTAGAATTTCGCGGGTGTGCTTCGTTTCCTCCCTTGTATTCTGCCATTACGCAGTGGCCGCGCGCAGGCGGTGGCGCAGCGGATTTGCGTTACTCGTCAGGCATCTAAGCCAGCAATGTCAATGTTTCAGTCAACACACAAATACAGTGACACACATGAGTAAATTGGGCCAATCCGAAGTGATATTTTGCCTCTGTCAGTCGCAGGTGGACGGTTCGATATTAACCGTTGAACTGTCGGTTGCGAATTTTGTAGAGGTATTCACCCTTTGACCGTCAGCAGCGAACTTTGTCGAGCTGATTCCTGAAGGAATCAGCTCGACAAAATTATCTACCGACAGTCAAAGGGTTAATGAACTATTATTGACCTCTCCAGGATCAAGCCAAGATGATGTAACCCGCAATAATGTTGTTTACATGTGGTGCATAGCCTACTTGGCTTGGTGCTTTGAGAGGTCAGTAATGCCAACGCAAAAGGGTTTGTTTTTGTTGTTGTTTTTTTTTTTGTTTGTTTTTTTCCTGTTTTTACCACACAGGAACGAAATGAATACTCATCATTTGTGTCGTGGCTGCAAAC
This sequence comes from Semisulcospira habei, assembly GCA_036245525.1. Lineage (NCBI taxonomy): Eukaryota > Metazoa > Mollusca > Gastropoda > Semisulcospiridae > Semisulcospira > Semisulcospira habei. The sequence goes on along the minus strand of BTPG01000003.1, from coordinate 183,063,588 downwards.
CTAAGTATACGCATATGATGAGTGTGCAGGGCATTTCTTTGTCCACCAACAGAACAAACGAATAAACCAAGTAACACGCCAACAAACTTTGTGACAAATTCAGTCATGGAATTTTGTTGCTACATATTTGGAAAGATATGCTGCATAATTATGAGTGCGCATACACACCACGACGTACGATGCAGAAGCACACGCTATGCAAAATCAATACAGTATATATTGTATTGCAGTTCCAAATTAGGTCACTGAAGACGTCTCTTGCTATGGAGCTCAAGGTACAAAGAGCAAAACACTCTATTTCTATAAATACGACTTTTATGCAACGGTCTGGTGCAATGTAACATACTTGTGCTGTCGCAAAAATCGGGTTGAAAAACCTTTATCTGGAACAAAGTGTTGGCTGACCTCCCTGTGTGCAACATTCAAACTTAGTGCAGGTATATATATATATATATATATATATATATATATATATATATATATATATATATATATATATATATATATATATATATATATATATATATATATATTATATATATATATATATATATATATAATGGGTTTGTACAAAAAGAGTGTAAGAAGTGATGCACTGGTAAGGTGAAGCCAAATAAAATACGTCGAAGTGCATAATTTTTCGATGGATTTGAGTCGAAATAGCAGTCGCAGAAGCTGAGTCGACCATGGTAGTTCAAGGGTAGTGTCTGATCAGCTTGATGCCTGTAGGCGCTAAGCTGGTCAGGCAATACCCTTAAACTACTATGGTCGATTTATCTCGTGTTGCAGTGTTTCACGGCTGAAAGAGTTAAATACTAGCCCATGGATATACGCAGCCCAACACTGTCCTCAAACAGCTTTCTTTGTACCAAAGTCCTTGGCCTTCAAGTTCCAAAATATGAACTCGGCGTTTGTACTTTTCTTCGGCTTTCCTGCTGCACCTTCTAAGTGCACAAACCTGCATGCTCATGGTGCAACGCTTTTCATGACTCATGACATACACCGCAATACCCAACAAATGTACCAATCGGTGAAAAGGTAAGTTTAGGTAGTGTGAAGCGTCTCCGATGCGCACATATCCACCGTTCTCAAGATGTTCGAGGCGCCGTAGAGCTAGAAGCTGGTGCTTTGAAAGCCCGTTGCTACTTTCTGCTCAAACTTCCACCCCAGTAGTAACTCTTGTGCATGTGACATATCTGTTTTCCACTCCACCGGCGCTAATGAGTTTGAAATCTCTTTACCAACAGTGGAGATCGGATAAATAAACGTGTGCACGTGCTAATTATGATGAAAATAATTGCTGTATTATACGATGCGAGCAGAGTGAGACTACATTAATGATCTGTTTACCTTTACTGTCCCTAAAACTGCTCCGCAAAATGTACGGTATAAATACAGATCCAGATACTGTTTATTGCCATTTGCCTTTAAGAACAAAAAGCATATGAATGTGTGTTGGTGTCGTTACAATTACAAACATCACAGTCAACAATTTTTTAAAAAAAATAATACTCTATCACACAAATCCAATGCCCTACACACACTGTGAAAACTTTAAAACTAAACAACTAATCTCACAAAACAATACGTACCCACTCACACACTCACACACACACACACACACACACACACACACACACACACACACACACGCCTACTAATCTAGAAAGCCTAAATTAATTAAAGGTGTATCGTTTAAAATGAAAACAGAATATCTTAGAATAAATATGTCACTAATTTTGTGATCACAGTTGGGTGTAAAAATGGTTAATATATCATAAGACTAGGCTAATCCTGATATACACTATTCTTTCAACCGTTGGGGGCGCGCCCTGCCGAGGGAGAAGACTCATGGAGTCAACTCGACCAAAAGCACCAACAGTCTAAGGGATAGCACAAGGGTTGGGTGAAATGTTACAATTGTTACTAAAGCAAAATGAAGCAAATGTGGCACATGATTGTGCACCATGTGGTGCTTGTTTTTGTTTTGGGATTTTTTGGTTGTTGTTTTGTTTTGTTTGTTGTTGTTGTTGCTTTTGTTGTTTATTTTTGTTGTTTGTTTGTTTGTTTGTTTGTTTGTTTGGGTTTGTGTGTGTGTGGGGGGGGGGGGGGGGGGGGGGGTTAACGGTGTATCGTGCCTTCACTTGAACTGATATTGAGGACATGGGTCCCGAGCTGAGGACATGGGTCCCTTAAAGGTGAGACAAGAGAAATGGTTGGGGGAGGGGGGGGAGGGGGGAGGCAGAGACCGCCGAGGGGTGAAGAGTAGGAGGAGGCGAGTTTGTCGAAGAGTGGTCTGGCTACAATTTACAAAAGGTGTACTTTGAACTGATTACTTCACACTACAACTCGCTTGATAACGCCCATGACCCGTTCCCACATAACCTCGGGTGAGGGTAACTATAAGCGACTTAAACACGTGTGTCAAAAATTTGCCAGGTATGCCACGCGCTAAGCAAACTGTTCTCAGACCATGCGCAGGTGAACGACGGCCGACGGCGGCCGGATTACCATTGTATACTGGGTCGCCCGGCAAGTAGAAGCAAAAGAACTGCGCTTCAGACGCGATCACTTCCAGTGTCGTAAATTCAAGCACCCTTTCAACTGCAAAGTATCAGCCATCTATTTTATCTGCGAGAAGCGTAGATCCTCATCAGCTCCTGCAGCCGCTCAGGGACTAATATTTTACGATTGTTAATAGTCATTAGCAAAACTCGCAACAGGTCCACTTCTATTTCTAAACATAGACTGAAAGCTCTAGGCACACAGTACAGCGCCTTGTGATCCGTGCAACTCGCAATTGTAGGAGGAAATTCGGACCTTAGTACATATGCGTCCGTAAAAGGGAGACATATTGACATTCAGCCAATGAATGGTATTGGGCGACATCTGGGTCAGGACGCGGCGGGGACGTCGCGATAAACAGAACAAGGGTCGCAAAGTCTGAGCAATCCATAATCATTCTCTCTTTTACAGCATAAGGCCTAGATTCTCAAGAGCCCGTGCCGTGGAAGAGGCTCATGAGAATCTACGCCTCTTGCGGACAGCATACCCCCTCAGACGGAGGAATTAGTCGGGGGTTTCGTTATAGTCGACGTCAACCTGAAACCGTTACACTGCAACGGAAGGTAGTGTGTAGGGTGGTAATCGCGCTTCGGGCGGAACATTATCGCAAGCGGGTGGAAGTGAAAGATAATATTACTGCCTCGACACGAATACACACGAAGTGTGTGCGTCTGCGCATTAATTGTGGTGTGCTTGGGGTTGTTGTTGTTTTTTTGTTGTTGTTTTTTTGTTTGTTTGGTTTTTTTGTTTTTTTTTTTATTCTTCTTTTTTTCAGTAAAGGTCCTTTGCTCCACTGACAACACAGACAGTCAAATCGTGATCAGTCGTCTAAAAAATGCATTGTTTGTGGTGCAATTTCCCCCCCCCCCCTCCCTCCCCCCACAGACGGCTGTTGGTACTACAGAATGGTGTTATACGATATCCACCCGAGCACCCAATGTGTGTCCGTGTGACGGACAATGAAGGATGAAGACGAGGGGGTGTCTCTCATACACACACACACACACACACACACACACACACACACACACACACACTATCAACATCATCTGTATAAGAGGTTTTGTTGTTAACCGGACTTTGCCTGCCGGAAGCGCTTTTTGTCGAGGCGATTCCTGTAGAAATCACCATGACAAAATGCGCTATCGACAGCCAAAAGGTTATGTGTTCTTGTAAGGTTGCCTCAAGGTACAGACTGCGACTTTAAATTCGGTACATTTACACTTGTATGACTGTCACAGCGATTTGATCGTGACCTGGCGACGCTTACAGTGGGTAAGGCTGATAGGCAGATAGCAGGCTTTATTACAAAGGCCAGGTAACCGCGGACAGGACTCAAGAGCGTGTTCTCTTCAACTATGCATACTTATATACAGCAATATATATTAAAACATAGCAGTCATCTGCATCAGTCCTCGTCATCATCACCCGTCATCATCATCAAAATCATAATCAGACTGCGCCCGGTTAACTGGGTTTCTAATAGACTCTGAATGATTCATGCGGTCACCAAATAATCGCCCAAATATTTCAAAATCTCTTTTTCAGTTTCCCAGTCACTTCCAGACTTCTTAGTCAAAATGCCCCTATAAATCCGATACACAAAACCTTTTCACTGTCCAACATGTACTAAGTTTGTCTGTTGGTTGTACATTGCTTACTCAGCACGAAATAACATCGGGTGGAATAAATAACTTGTTTACTTGCTGCAACGGCTACAGCAGAAGAAAGCCATAGATTCAACACCCGATGACTTCTCCAGCAGAAAAAAAAACCACGTTAATCACGGCGGCCACAGACATAGATCCTCGTGAGCCCATACAGCATGCGGGCATATGAGGATCTATACCTCTTGCAAATGGATGCTATTTTCGCTGGAGGAACAGCTGCGACTATGTGGTGATGCACGGCGAGTTACTGTCACGGCTGGCTACACTGAGACTTTTTGTTCTGGCAATCACGAATCAGGTAACGTAAATAAAGATGCTAACTGTGCTGAGTAATGAGCAAAATTTTACGAATCACATGTCACTGCTAGGGCTTTCATGAGAAACGGAAACCCAATTCCGTGTCACCATTTTAACACGTATCTTCCCACCGCAAAAGCCGGAGCGGAACTATTTTCCCGGAGCTGGCGGGAAGTGGATGCGGCGGCGGATCGATAACGGAACAAAAACACCACGTGTTTTGCAGCATATGTCACCTCTTTGTCTTTCACCGCCAGGCTGCGGGGGATGGATCGACCGCGATACCTCAAAGACAGTGCCAGGTTGGCTTGGCGCCTGAAAATCAGGCACTGTCCTTGAGCTTGTACAGTCGATCCATCTCACGTCTTACAGATCAGCGACAAGTTCACAATAAGTGGAAGGAAATATTTTCCCTGGCAGTTTGCAGCACACATTAAACTTGTACAGTCTTTGCATTGATCAGAAATGTGAACTCAATGGGTCTACCGGCAGGCAGCTGGAATCATCTACTGTTTGTTTCTGTTGATAGCGGTGTTAGTGGGATGGTGGGAGCGAAGGGCTTGGGCGAGTTGCATCTGTTCTTTTTGCTATTGTTGCTGTTTGTTGATGTTGATGTTAGTGCGGGTAGGTCATGCCTAGGTGAAGGGGATTGCAGCTGTTGTTTCTGCTGGTGTTGTGGTTGTGTTGCTGTAGTTGTCACTGTTGATGATGATGTTATTACTGCTGCTGCTTCTAAGTGATACCTATCCCACAACCCTTCTCCATGCCCACCTGATGTGTGCTGTTGGATGATAAAAAGTTCCTCAGACTGGTGAATTTGAGATTTGTCTTACGCTGCATACGGTCTGGAGCGATCATGTGTATATGTGTGTATGTGGGTGGGGGGGAGGGGGAGGGGGAGGAGGATGGGGCTGCAAAATCTGCTTCTTGAGCAATTAACCACTCCAATGCCATCACCCCTTCCCAACTACATTTTCCCCCGTGCCAGCTGCCTCAACTTTTTGCCGATTACTTCGTTGATATGGTCCGCGAAATTCGTGATTCTCTGGATCTCATGCCCACTTCAGTTGTGTTCACTGAAAAAACGCTTCAGTGTAGAAACTCTCTCAGCCTTCGAGCCTGTACTAGAGGATGAGGTCAGAAAAGTGATCACAAGCACTGCCCCCAAAACTTGTGAGTTAGACCCCATCCCCACTCCCTTGTTGTATGAGTGCCTGGATGAAGTGTTAGCTGCCATTACACAAGTCATCAACAACTCTCTCGCCACTGGTATTTTTCTTGAAAGCTTCAAAACTGCACTTTTGAAACCCCTGTTGAAGAAACCATCTTTGGGCCCAAATGTACTAAAAAAAACTATCGCCCAGTTTCCAATCTTACATTCCTATCAAACATTCTTGAGAAAAATGTCCTTGCCCAAACTTTAAAGCATGTCAACTCTAATAGTCTGTTCAGTGTATTCCAGTCTGCATATCGTCCCCATCGTAGCACTGAAACAGCTTTGATGAAGATATTCAATGACCTGCTTTGTGCTTTGGACGAGCGTAAGATCACAGTCCTTGCTTTGCTGGACCTGCCCAGTGCGTTCGACATTACTGACCATGAAATTGTGCTGTGCCGTCTTCAATCTGTATTTGGCATTGAAGGCACAGTCTTGGCATGGTTTAGTTCATACCTAACTAAACGATCCCAGATTGTTTCTGTTGACAGCTGTCGTTCTGAGCCATCACCTCTTCGGTTTGGTGTACCCCAGGGCTCGGTCCAAGGACCTGCATTGTTCTTACTGTATGTTCAGCCCCTGTCCGACCTGATTAGTAGTCGCTCCAATTCCCATCATGCATTTGCAGATGATACGCAGATGTACAAAAGTGATACTGTCAAGCAAGCTGCGAATGCCGTCCAAAGCATATGCCAGTGTATTGACCATGTCAAATCATGGATGACCACCAACAAACTGATGTTACATGATGGCAAAACTGAAGCAATGTTGGTAGCTAATCCAAGATTACCTTCGTCCATGCCTTTACCGTCATCATTGTACGTGGATGGAACACTCATTGAAGAAGAAGTACCCAACGGAGAAAGAAACACGCTTAGAAAAGACGGGTACAACACAATTTATTAATATTTCGGGTAAATACCCTTTGTCAAAATAGACAAACAAACAAACATAGAGATTAGCCGCTACTTATCTTTAAAGATAAGTAGCGGCTAATCTCTATGTTTGTTTGTTTGTCTATTTTGACAAAGGGTATTTACCCGAAATATTAATAAATTGTGTTGTACCCGTCTTTTCTAAGCGTGTTTCTTTCTCCGTTGGGTACTTCTTTGCATATTACACGCTTGGCAGTCACCTTTTTGGTCTGGATTGGAACACTCATTGGCTTCTCTGCGAGTGTGAGAAACCTGGGTGTTACACTTGACAGCGGGTTATCTATGTCACAGCATGTCTGTGCAGTGTGTAGATCAACTTATCTGGAACTTCGTCGCATTAGTTCAGTTCGTCACCTGCTCACAGTGGAAGCCACTAAAACACTAGTTTGTGCATTTGTGCTGTCCAAACTAGATTATTGTAACTCTTTGCTTTGTGGCTGCCCTCAGTATCTCAATGATCGCCTCCAAAAGATTCAGAACAATGCAGCCCGGCTTGTTGTGAGAGTCCGTAAGACCCACACCCATCTTGAAGTCCCTTCACTGGCTACCTGTGTCCTCACGTATTCAATACAAAGTTATGTCAATCTGTTTTAACTACAGATCTAATATGATCAGTTTTGCGCTTTTTGGTGACGAGCCTCGCAGCAGAATTCTGAACTTTTTGAAGCCTGTCAATCTGATATTTGGGACAACCTGCACACAGTGAATTACAATAGTCCAGCTTGGAAAGAATAAATGCACAGATGAGAGTTTTTGTTAGTTATTGGGTTAGTTAGTTATTTGGGTTTAACGCCGAGCAGGCGACTAAGGCCATCTCACGGCGGTGAGAGTTTTTGTGGTTTCGATGGTCAAATAGTGTCTGATAGAAGAAATGCGACGGAGCTCCATGTAGGCTGTGCGACAGGTGTTGACAATCTGTTGGTTCATGGACAGTGTTTCGTCCAGGGTTACTCCAAGATTCTTGGCCGTGTGTGAGAAATTGATGATGCTGGTTCCTATGGCCATGGACGTGGGGAGGGAAAGTGAACTGGTCAATCTGGGGGTTTGATTATAAGAGACTCAGTTTTATCATCATTAAGTTGAAGTTTGTTTGATGACATCCACTCTTTGACAAAACAGATACAGTTCTGCAAGCTTAGGATGGCACTAGGGACTTGGTCGGGAGTAGCGCGTTCGTACAGCTGGGAGTCATCGGCAAAGCCATGGTGGGAAACCAAGAATCTCTCAATTACACTGAAAAGAGGCTGGATGTAGAGAATGAAGAGAATGGGACCTAGGACTGAGCCCTGGGGGACCCCAAAGCGCAGTAGAGAAGAGCTCGACTGGTAGCTGTTAATGACAACAGTCTGGTGATGATCAGTCAGGTAAGATCTGAACCAGGACGGGACACTACCCGTGATGCCAAACGTGGAATGAAGTCGATGCAGTAGGATCTCATGGTCTATTGTATCGAAGGCGGCTGTCAGATCGATCAAGGCTAGAACAGAGACGTGTCCATCATCAATTGTCCTAAGCATGTCATTCACAATCTTGAGGAGAGCAGTCTCAGTGGAGTGCCCGGGCCGATACGCTGACTGGCAAACAGGAAGAAGACTGTGAGTATTCACATGGTCAAGGAGCTGGGATAGAACAATCCTTTCAATGAGCTTGGATAGGAAGGGCAGATTTGAGACAGGCCTGAAGATTTTCAGATTTTCAGGGTCAAGACTGGGCTTTTTAAGCAGGGGTTTGACGATGGCTGATTTGTAAACAGCAGGGAAAATACCAGAGGACAAAGAGTCATTGACCAGGGAAGTAATGGTAGGGAGGACTATGTCAATACAATCAAAGAGAAGTTGGGTAGGGATGGGATCCAGGTCACACGTCTTAGCAGCGCACTTTGTCATGATCTTACGAACATCATCTTCGGACAAACTCTTGAAGGTATGGAAGACTTGTCCAGCAAAGGGCACATCATGACTGTAAGGTGAAACTGATGACTGGGAGTCCAGTTTGTCTCGAATAGACTCTACTTTCTGAGTGGAAAAACTCACAGAACTTCTCAGGTAACTCAATGGGAGGAACAGATTTTGGCAGAGGAGACACAGTCTTTTTTGCAAGAAGTTTGCGTGTGAAGTTGAACAGCTGTTTGCTTGACGTGCATTCCAAAATGTTCATACAGATGAAAGCCGTTTTTGCATTCAGCACTAGTTTATTGACTAATTTTTTCGCTGCCTTGAAGATCTGCTTGTGGACCGTCAGACCTGACTTCAACCAAAGTCTTTCCGCTTGTCGGCGTTCCTTTTTGGCGGGACGAAGCTGCTCACTGGCATCATTAAACCATGGGGACGGTTTACGGGATGAGGATCTGCGTTTTGACAGTGGAGAATGAATGTCTAGGACCAACTTCAGACATGCATCGAACTGGTCAACAGTGGGATGGGACAGGTCAGACAGGAGACCCTGCAGGTCCGCCTTAAAGGCCACTTTGTCCATGGTTCTGATATTGAGGGACTCCACGAACGTTGTCTGCAGGTGGGGGACAGAGACGTTCAGATGAGTGATCACACAGTAGTGGTCCGACTCAATGGCATGTGACACATGGGTGGACTGAAGGAGGCTATCATCTTCTCGAAAAAGCACCCAGTCCAGAATGTGACCATGATGGTGAGTGGGGACTGTAACTGATTGAGACAGACTGAACATGTCAAGAATATCAACTGCTTTCTTTGTGCTTGGACTGGATGCTGAGTCAAAATGGAGATTGAAGTCTCCAAGTAAGATCAGGTCTCCTTTCAAGGAGTTATTATGTTCCAAAAATTCAGTGAACTGTTCAAAGAACAATGGCTCTGTAAGTTTATTCTTCCGGCTTGGTGGTGGGCGGTAAATCGTGAAGACATGAATGGTTTTAGAAGGAAGGGCAAGGGTGGTGTGGACCAACTCAAAACTGGAGTGAGCAAACTGGAAAGAAGACATAGTGGCTGTGAATGGGAGAAGCGAGTCCCTGAGAATAATAGCTATGCCTCCACCTCTGGAGTCATTAGGGAAGGACTTTGCTGCATAGCCGGGCGGGGCAAGGTCCATGCATTTCGCTTCATCACCATTGGGTTTCAGCCGTGTCTCCGTGATGAAAAATATGTCAATCTCGTGATCAGCTATGAAACTGTTAATTTCTGCTCTTTTCTCAGGCGTGGAGACAGAGCGGGCATTGAAAGCAGCTGCACAGAGAGGTTACTTATGTCAAAAGATCTGTGGGCCCGCGGGCTTTGTCGCCTAACAGACAATGGTACAACAAGGATATTTCCAATCTTGTCAGTTTCAATATCTGCGCTAGGAGACCGTATGCCACTTGAAGACATTGTGCTAGGGATGATCCCGGAGAGCAACATCACATCTGGGAGCAATCCAGGCAGCGACACAGTGTCAGGGAGGATCCCGGGCGACGATACGGTGCCAGGGAAGATCTTGGGCGACGATAAGATGCCAAGGTGGGGCCCGGGTGACCATACCGTGCCAGGGTGGATCCCAGGCGACGACACAGTGCCAGGGAGGATCCCAGGCGACATTACAGTGCCAGGGTGGGACCCGTGCGACGATATAGTGCCAGGATGGGACCCGGGCGATGATACAGTCCCGGGTGGATCCCGGGTGACGACACAGTGAAAGGGAGGATCCCGGGCGACGATACAGTGCCAGGGCGGGACCCGGACGACGATACAGTGCCAAGGTGGGACCCGTGCGACGATATAGTGCCAGGATGGGACCCGGGCGATGATACAGTCCCGGGTGGATCCCGGGTGACGACACAGTGAAAGGGAGGATCCCGGGCGACGATACAGTGCCAGGGCGGGACCCGGACGACGATACAGTGCCAAGGCGGGACCCGGGCGACGATAATTATTGTGACATCCTGTTTTAATGATGTAAGCCTGAAAATGGACTGACAGTGCTATAGAAAATGTCTGAAGGCATATGACACATTATTTTTGTCTTTTTTGCGATTTCGCGGAAATGATTGATTGTACATTGCTTAACGTCCCGACAGCAACAAGGCTTTCTCAGGACGTGCCTGCACTGCTTGTGAAAAAAAAAATAAACAGAACATTGAATGTATGTCGCCAGCCAGTCAAATACATTAAATAAACCTAACACATGGGGCCTAAATAAAGCTAAGACCATTTAGCAACACACATCCAATATCAAGAGCTACAGGCAGTGCAGACAGTAGGGAGAGTTTTAAAAAGGCAAATACAGGTGAATGGACAAAGGGTAGACAGAAACACATGCCCCAGAATAGAGAGAAAAACCCACCCTGTGGGGCTGACCAGGGTGACCCTGGGAACTAAAAAATACCTAACCCCACCCAAGTCCCCCAGGGCAGACCCGGGTGGGGTTTTCGCGGAAATGAACGTTTACTGGGTGCACAAATACCTTCAGTGCGAGCCTTAGATTCAATTTTTTTTTTCATTCTGTTTTTTTTTTTTGCAGAGGATGCAGAAGGTGTGTCCTAATATAATATTGCCTGAATTGGGCTTCTGGAATGAGTTCTTTTCTTTTTTTTAGAGGAAAATGTTTCTCAACCTCATTTTAGCATCAGCGAAGAGCGTGAATGGGGGTACCCTTGCGCCATCGGCTATATCTCTGGTGTGTTCCAAAGGATTTTCAGGGAACATGGCTTAAACATCTCAGGACATGCTATGGGACACTTTGAAATGCATATTATTGAGTACTGGGGGGGGGGGGGGGAGGTGCACGGTAGCCAGGACTGCCTTATGGAGTCCTGTTGTTTAGTTCACTGTAGAAGTGGTGTGTTCGGGTACGGTGTTTTGTTTGTTATGTGCATGTCATTGTATTTTTATTTTTGTGTACAGATTGTAAAGCGCTTAGAGCTTTTAATTAAGATTAAGCGCTATATAAATACTCATTATTATTATTATATTGAAAAGCGAACCACATTACCACCCCCACCCCCGCCCTCCCGCCTCCCCCACCCCCAAGATGCGAGGCTTATGACTGTATTAAACAAAAGCTATCGGTCCGACGTCGGCCCAATGACCACATGCCTCCTGGGGAGGTTGTTTGCATCTAGTGGCTCAAATCTCCACTTACATATTTTGTATTTATATCTGCAGCCTTTAAACCATTCCCTGGCCATTGCACGTTCTTTTTTGTTTCTGAACCGTTCGTTCATTCAACGACCAAAGGCCACAACCGTCCCAGAAACATGGATACAAATTGGTCACAGTAAGAGGCATAGATCCTCATGAGCCCACACAGTCGCGGGGGCTCATGAGTCTCTTTCAGTTTGGATCGTGTTCATGTTTTCTCAGCAGTGAAGAGGTTAATGTGATCCGACTCTTGGCTTCACAGGTTGGGGTAGTGAATCAATGTACAATTGTCAACTGTGCCTTGAATCAATGTGCAATGTTCGTTTCGTCTGTTTACCATAAAAGTCTAGTTTTACATAGAACAAAAGAATTATATACAATACTTTGATACACGTCTGTGTCAAAGCCTGTGTCTGGGTTATTTGTCATGCAGACGTTAAAAAGGGGAAACCAGTCCCCTCGGGCTGAGGTATCATCACGGCGAAGTGTTAAGAGACAGATCGATATATAGAAACAAACAAGATGAGATGAACCATAACCCACAAAGTCCATTCTGTATGAGAGCTGTCCTCCCTGTCAATGTCAATGGTCTCTACCTTTTGTCTTTGACCTGATTCTGATGTTGAATTATCTCCTATTGAAAAAGTCTCGCAGATCTGCTAATGCGTCAGTGAGTTCTATAGGGGGCGCAGGACATATGCGTCATTGATTTGTCAAACGTCATTTGTCATGACGTAAGTTTTAGTTTTTACGTAATTTTATATTTTACATGATATGAGTTTCACTTTCCATTCATAGGCTTGAGAAAATGGTGACAAAACTAGAACTTCACGGTACAATTTCAGTCTTGTTATAATTTGGGTGAAAGCAGGTGGACTTTACCTAGCTACATGATATACTAAGTACACGGGTCAACTGCATGCTCTTCTGAAAGCGCGTCGATGTGTGTGTGTGTGTGTGTGTGCGTGTTAGTGCGTGCGTGCGCGCACGCTCCAAACATCACCAAGAGGCATAGATCCTCATGCGCTCTCCGGGCGCATGAGGGTCTATTCCTCCTGGAGATGCGCGCATGTTTGAGAGAGAGAGAGAGTGAGAAAGAGAGAGAGTGAGAGACGCTCGAGATAGAGAGAGAATGACGTCATATTTAGAGTATCTGCGTGGTGACGGAGTAGCCTCTTTTACGTCACCGCCACTATCTGATCTAGAAGTAAAGGTTTATTAATGTTTTAATTCTTTTCTGAAAAGAATTATTTTTTACTAAAGAAGTTGAAAGGATACAAAGCTGGCTAACGAACTCATCCAATGTCTTTTTCCTAACTAGCTATATGCAAAAGTTCAAGTAAATATGACAAAAATTACGGACTCTAATCTGGGTCAACCGACTTCCTATAATCCGTTGTTTATGTCTTCAATGAGACATTCAATTACAATATGCTCGGAGGCTCTCTTAGCCACCCACTTAAAAAAAGTATTTCGCCAAGTTTCAAGCGTGTGTGTACAGAAATATCGGAGATTCTCTTGTTCACATACATACGCACACACATACATACATACATGCATACATACGCACATATGCACATACATACATACGCACATACGGCGCTTCCCGCCAAATGTACGTTCAGCAGCGAGGTTAGCATAAACAGACATGACGTTATTTGTATCTTGTTACTTCAGTTGTTAGCGGTATAGCCTGCCCGCCTTTGAGTTCATGGACATGCTATTAAATTTGCCCCACCGCGACACGTCCTAAAAATTCCCTTCTATAAACAGAAGGGACTTAAAAAAGAAACTGCTGCTTTGTCACTGCATGCATTATAGATATGAACGTACGTTAACCCATTCAGCCCTGACGCCCTAAAGCAGGAGATGGGTCGACCATGATAATTCATGGTCGATCCATCTCCTGCAACTGGTGCACAGTCATTAGATGACGCCTCCCAAATTTGGGAAATACGGCCGTCGGGCTGAATGAATTAACCTATTATACTTTTCCAAAACAAACTGACTCAAATTTCAGTCAGATATCAGATATTTAGTAAGAACAGTCGTTTAGTTATTCATTTCGCGGGATAGATCAAGCGCCAAGGCGCCAAGATATTCTGGCACCACCCTCGAACTATCATTGCTGTCCTGTAACAGTGCGTCAGTTCGAAACCAGTTATTGCTTCAGTACATGTGTTAATTTTGTTTATATTCACCTACACCGCCCTACGACTAACATCATTGTGCAACAAACCAAGGGGAATTACTCAGCGCTGGACAACAGTTAGATCCCCTGCCCCCGCCTATCAGGCACCCAATCGCCAGCCCACAGAGAAATACGCAGGTATAGAATAAGACGATCATTTGCATCTTCAAATAAGATGCATCAGGTCTCTTATATAACCTATATAACGCTAGCCTCACCTATCTGGTTTGTGAGTAACATCATTGTGGAATCGTTGCTATGCAATAGGTATCATTGATACACCTATGTACGGAATGCATCGCCGACTGTCAGAAATGGATCTTTTGCTTTCTGAGTGAAGTTTCTCCATAAATCTGTACAAATTCAACACCGCAAGAATACAAAGTTGATTAACCCGTTCTGACTATGACGTACTCATTTTTGCCTATCTAAGTCAACTTGCTTTGCATGACTGGTCACCTCCACTCGTTGTTAGTAATTTAAAACAAATGTTGTAATAGAGAATTAAAGAAATTACTGACATAATTATTAACACATATTATTTTAAATCATCACAATTTTTCAAAGTGGCCATTAACTTATTGTGACAAGTATATATAACGTGCTTGGTTTAGACAGATGTTCGGGGACATTATGAAATACATAAACTGCCGCAGCTGGTGTCAACACACACACACACACACACACACACACACACACCACACACACACACACACACACACACACACACATGAATATGCGCCAACAATGACGATCATCTTAATTTAACCCCTTCACTGCCAGAACACAATGAGCACCCCAAGCATGCAAGAAACAGATTCTCCAGAGCCCCACATAATAATGTCTCTCGTTGGCTACAGTCACATTTTTATAATATCGAAAGAAACGTTGAGAGGCGAGGCCGAGCGCGTATGCGTCTTTCCGAGTGCAGAGACCCCATCTTGAACAAACTGAACTTGTATCATGTAACTCTCAGACGTTAAACCGACAGTAAAAGCTGTGATGGTTTCAGATAATATCTATTCTACGGCTGGTAGGGAAGAGGATAACCCTTTGGCTGTCGGCGCCCATAGGGTTAAAGCTGCAGGAGTGCTTACATCCTTCAGGTATCTGAACATAATACTGCCTTTTTATGCCATACTCCGAACTAACAAAAGACGGTCTGATATCATACTACACTGTTCGTTTATTTCACAGAATATCGATCTGAACAGATAATAAACAGCCGCATCTGCTGCGAATTATAAATAGCCATAAATGATATGACGGTTATGATGTACTAATAAAGTTGTTTGTTTTTTTAAGTAGGGTTTGGGCGTTCACGTCGCACCGCATATTTCGATAAGCAACACATGCGCCATCGGCTACATCTCTGGTGTGTTCCTAATGATTTTAGGGGAACATGACTCAAACATCTCAGGACATACTAAGGTACACTTTGAAACCCATCTTATTGAGTACTGGGGGAGGGGGGGGTGCACGGTAGACCGGGCTAGCTTATGGACTATGATACTTCACCTAAAAAAATGACTCAAACACCGAATCATAAAGACAACCCTTTTTGCTTCAAAGATCAAGTAGCATACATCTTAGAATCGTCTACTACTGCATTCGACGCCAGATGCATGCGATGGATTGACCGTTAATTTTTGGAGATGGCCTGATATCTTTTCTTTCTACAACAAAAACAAAGAGATGTTACTTATCAGATTTTATAACTGGCGCATTATCGATTCTTTAATTACCATAATACTACTTGTGCCACGATGTTGCCTAAGCATGGGGAAACTATGCTCTAAATGGCTAATACAATGTCAATGAAACCTAATGAAAATCGAAATTCCTAATCTGGCGTTGTCTTATGACGTCTAAATAACATTTTAGGAGGAAGATCTATCATGATAGTTCAAGGGTTGTGCCAGAATAGCTTGGCGCCTACAGGCGCCAAGCTATTCTGGCACAACCCTTGAACTAAATTTATAACTGTCGATTCATACCGTGCTCTGGTATGTCTGGGATGAATGGGTTAAGTATATCCGTGGGTATCACGCTAAATACATACGAACAAACGATCTCCCAATCCCTTTAGGAACTTAGGAGAAGGAGACGCAGGAAGATGACCTTTACACTGGGGAGAAAAAGAATAGATACCAGACAGCCATGCAAGACAACTGATCGATGCGTAGTTAACTATAAATATAAACGATGCCACCATGAGAGACCCATTTCTGGACAAAAGTGGCAGCATTATACCATACGTGAATCATCGCACAGAAAACGAAAAAGAATTTTCAAAACTGATGCTGTTTGAGAAATTATTTTTTTCCAAAAAATAAATAAATAAATAAATAAATTTTTAAAACACCTGGTTGCACATCATTACAAGATGAATAATAATTCACGACTTTTTTCTATCTGACTTGCGTCAGTTGAAAAAGAATCCTGAACAGGTGGTAGGAGGAGTCTGCATGAAGGAGGAGACACTGTCGGTCGGTCCGTTATCCGTTCGTTCGTTCGTTTGTTTTGCTTGTTTGCTGGCTGGCCGGTTGTTTGGTTGGTTTGAAAATTCTGCGTTCAGTATGACATCCGTAATTAGTCAGTTTCATCATGCTACACACACCACAAACTACCTTATTCTGTGTGCGCGTGAGTTGCTACAATTGACCTAAAACACTCCTTATTTAAAGTATTAAATTATGCAATTGTTACGCGTCAGCGAAAGCTGCAGGGAACAGTTTACTCCGTAAAATGCCGCCAAAACTTCCCAAAGGAATAAATCATGAATACGACCCTCCCCATCGATACGAGATCCAGCTATGCGATACCCAGTGGTTAGTCAGTAGTGACCTTTAATAACGGCCAGGGTTTTGTTGGTGATGCTGCTCTCTCTCTCTCTCTCTCTCTCTCTCTCTCTCTCTCTCTCTCTCTCTCTCTCTCTCTCTCTCTCTCTCTCTCTCTCTCTCTCTCTCTCTTAAGCCGCACCCCGCCTGGGACACAACGTCATCTCTGTTTGGCTTAGTACAGTTAGTGAAATCACCCACCAGAATTACTCCAACTACTTCCACGCTTATAGACCACATATATAGTAATAAATCCAAAGCCGTCTCTGACGTTGATGTCTCAAATCTAAGTGTTAGTGATCATTATCCTTTGGCGTGCTCCTGGTCTTCTAAACTCCCTAAACCAAAAAAGAACGGACATACAACTATAACGTATAGGACATTCAAACAATTCAGTAAAGACGAATTTCTATTTGATCTGGAAAATACTCCTTTTAATGATGTGCTCCTGTCCTATGATCCTAATACCGCCCTCAGTATTTGGTACTCTCTTTTTTCTAAATGTACATAATAAACATGCTCCCCTACGTGAGAGGAGGGTAAAATCTCACACTCTTCGTCCCTGGCTTACTCCTGAAATCGTGCAGGCGATGGCGCTTAGAAACGATCTATGTAGCAATAAATATTTTACTGAATATAAACAACAGCGTAACCGTGTTAAATAAGTTATCAGAGAGGCAGGAAAAGAAAAATGTTAGTTCGTGACACGGTTAAAAACAGCAAGGATACCTCTGCTATATGGCGCCTTCTAAACACACTTACTAGGGGGTATCCAAGTACCTCAACTACCATTCCCACTAATCTTACTGCTGATACATTCAATGACCATTTTCTTTCTGTTGCCGAATCTCTAATTTCGTCAAGCCAGGAAAACACTTATTACCATTCTAATCTGCTGTCTGAGTTTTGTCAACAAAGAACAATGGGCACAGCCCCCTTCAACATCCCCCATGCTAGCTGTTCATGAAGTGGGTTTACTCATAAGTAACCTTCGAAATAAAAAGTCCTCGGTGCCTGACGACATTAGCCCGAAAATACTTAAGCTGTCACTCCCATACATTGTAGAATCCTTAACTTACATTTATAATCTCTGTATCCAGCATAACACGTTTCCTAACGAACTTAAATATGCGAAAGTATTTCCACTTCAAAAACAAAAGATCGTTCTGACCCTAATAACTATCGGCCTATTTCTTTATTATCCGTTTTGTCCAAATCACTGGAACGGCACGTTCATAAACACCTGCTTGCTTACCTAGAAAACGGTCCGCTCCTCCACCCTTTCCAATCAGGATTTCGTCCGCAGCATTCATGTCACACATTTTGGAAAGATTAACCTATATTTCAAAATAATATTTTTCTGGCGGCTTTCGAAAAATCTAAAGTGGTACTGACATTTGTAAGCAAAGACTGTCCGCGGGCGATGCTTTTAATGTCCCCTTCATCGCTGTACATGAAGTGGGCAGATTTATCTCTAGTCGTAAGAATAAAAAGTCAGCTGGCGTTGATGGTATCAATGGTTTTATCCTCGAACTTTCTCCTCCATATATTGTGGAAAGCTTAACCTATATTTACAACCTATGTATTAAAAATAATATTTTTCTGGCGGCTTTCAAAAAATCTAAAGTGGTACCTATACCCAAAACAAAAGACACATCTGATCCAAATAATTGTCGGCCCATATCCATATTGTCTATTCTGTCAAAGCCTACTGAGAAGCATGTACAGAGACATCTTCTCGAATTCCTGGAATAAAAGTCTCTCCGGAATAAATATCAGTCTGGTTTTCACCCTAAACATTCGTGTCACACTGCCTTGGTTCATATAATTGACACTTGGCTGCTCAACATCAACAGAAACAAAATGTCTGGTGCAGTCTTTCTAGACCTGAAAAAAGCGTTCGACCTTACAAACCACGAAATTTTATTAGAGAAACTAGACTGCTACTTTAACAATAACAGCCCAGGGACACTCTCATTCTTTCGTTCATATATCATAGGGAGAAGTCAAACTGTGTACATCAATGCTACCTTCTCTTCTGAAAAGCGTGTTGAGGATGGCGTGCCCCAGGGATCCATACTAGGACCGTTACTCTTCTGTTTGTTATAAATGATCATCCACTTCATATATCCAATCCAAATACCGAATGTGACATGTTTGCCGATGATTCGACTCTTCACGCGAGCGGGAAAAATGTACCTGAAATATCAAGCAAGCTTCAGCTAGCCTTCAGGAGGTCTCACTGTGGTGCCAAAATAATCAAATGCTTGTTAATCCATCTAAAACAAAAAGTATGCTAATCACAACACGCCAAAAGCATCAGCTCCGCCCCCATTCACTTAGCCTCTCTTTTGATTCAGTTCCCATTGAGCAAGTGAAGGAACATCGCCTCCTCGGAGTAATTGTTGACGAACAACTGTGCTGGTTGCCCCATCTAACACAACTAGGGAAAACATTATCAAGGATGCTATTTTTACTGTCAAGATTAAAATCTATCATTGATACTAAGACACGTAAGCTATTTTTCAACTCCTACATAAAACTCACAATGACTACGCATCTACTATTTGAGACGGCTGTAGTGAGGCTAACCTCAAGAGGATTCATTCTCTATACAAGCACGCAGTTAAACTGATCCTCCCAATGCCCTATCTAACTTTGGAAGAAAAGCTTCAGGCAACAGGGCTCCTTCCTTTACATCAACACTTTATGTTAAATAAGTGTGTACTTATGCACAAAACACTCAACTGGAAAGCCCCCTTCTACCTGGCTAAGCTTTACACTGAGAGCGAAAGGGTTTACAGCACTTCAAGGAACAGTCTCGTCAATGAACGGCCCTGAATTGACTTGTTTAAATCCAACCTTTCGTACGCCTATTTATGGAACTCACTTCCTCCACATATACGGCAAACGAGACACCTTCAATTGTTTAGGACAAACGCTTTTAAATACATCTCAGAGCAAACTTGAAAGAAACATAGATAATGTGTCCAAATGAGCCATGTCAATGATTTCCTTTTTAACGCATTGTTGTGGTCCTCCGTTTTGCACTTATATAATATATAAGACCTTGTTAATTGATGTGTGTGTGGGTGTGTGCGTGCGTGCGTTTTCGACTGTAACCTTCAGCGACTTGTGAACTTATATCTGAATGTAACACAAGTGACCTGTGGGTGTAGCCGCTTGTTTGTGCTGTTAACATGTTGTATTAATGTTGTTTTTAATGTTGTAGTCCTATTCTTCTTCTCGAACCCCGTCACACTTTGAATTTGGCTCTCAAAATGAAATCTATGGTCTTCTGTAGCGCCTCCACAGCGAAGCGAAGTTTGGGTTGGGAGGGGGGGGGGGTCGAGGCGGTTGGGGGGGGGGGGCGGGGGTCGAGGCTGTTGGGGGGGGGGGGAGGGTGTCGGTCTGCCTGTCTGTCGCTCCGTCGCGCAGCGGCTGGTGGTGTTGCCGGGGCCGGGCAGGTGGTGGTGGAGGAGGCGGGTGGTGTGGCCGGTGGACCGTCGCTAGTACCAGGCTGGTGGCAGCTGGTGGACCAGCCACTGCAGTATGCCCTCTATGAGTCGCCTCCACAAGCCCGTACAGTTTTTCTTGTAGAGTGGCGGGCTTTAGCCATATCTCCTTCCTCCGCAGCTGGTGGTTCACACAGTCCTGGAGGATGTGCTCTGTGGTCTGCTCTGCTTCTCCACAAGGGCACAGGGGAGATGGCACGAGGTGGAAGCGTCTGTGCAGGTGGGAATTGAGTCGGTTGTGCCCGATCCTCAGACGGAAATTGGTCACCTGCTCTTGTCTGGACAGCTGATGGTAACTGTCTAGGGGCCGTTGTGGTGGTCTGTACACAGACTTAATGATGGTCTTCATCTCTGTGAAGCTGACTCCATTTTCGTCTTGTTCTTTCTCTGCGCCCACTTTTGCCATTCTGTCAGCTTCTTCATCGCCGTTGATGCCACAGTGTGAAGGGATCCACTGCAGCACCAGTCTGGTGCACTTGATGTTTTGCAGTGCCTCTTGCAGACGTGGCAGTTTGCTTGCTGTTGCTGCCTCAATGACAGACATGGCATCAGTCAGGAAGACAATCTGGGCATCAGGGTCTGCAGTGCCACTAAGGGTGTTTGCAGCGCGGACCAGGGCTTCCACCTCAGCTCTGTAATTTGTGCAGTGAAGGCCTGTTGGTAGTGCCTCTGCCTGCCATTTTCCGTTTGGGTACTGAATGTACACCCCAGCCCCTCCATTCTGAACTGCATCTGTGGCTGATCCATCGGTGTATGCCCGTATCCATGCTTCTTGGGGATACTTTTCTTCGAGCATGGCCAGTGTCAGGGCTTTCTTGCTCACAGTGCTGTGCTCATCTTTGGTGGTGATGTAGGGTACCGTGGAAGAGATGGTGATGTTTTCTGGCTTACTTTCCCAGGGTGGAAGGTCGCTAGCAGGATTCAGAGCCTCTACCTGTGCAGGGAGCTTTGCCTGGTGTTTTCTCTGCAGTGCTCTCGTCTCCTTCACAAAACTTGATCTTTTCAGTCTCCCTGAGGTTGGTTGTTTCATCCTGGCGTTCATAGGATGGTCTTTGGAAGACTTGACCTTTGTGAACTATATCAAGGCTTTGCAATCTCTTCTCATGCGCAGGGGTGGGATGCCTGTTGTCTCTTCCATCTTTTCAATTGGTGTGGATCTCATTGCGCCGGTGATGATACGCAGTGCCTGGTTCTAAACTGTCAATGGTCTGCTGGTGTGACTTTGGATCCGTACTCAAGGTGTGGTCTCACTGTGCCCCGATATACATTTTTGAGGATCTTTTCATTGGCTCCCCATTGTGTTCCAGCCAGCTTCCTCATGATGTTCAGCTTTCTTCTAGCTTTTGCTTCTGCGTTCCAGATGTGCGGCTTCCACATCAGCCTCATGTCAAGGGTGACTCCCAGGTATGTCTGTTGGTCTTCATACAGCAGTGGGGTGTTGCCGCAGGTTAGGTTGCCAGCGTTTGCTTTGCTGGAGAGAGAGAAGAGTGTGGCTGATGATTTGTCTGTGTTGATGGTCACACACTAGTTGTTGGTCCAGTCTGTCAGCCTGTCCAGGGCTAGCTGCATCCTGTATGTAGCAGTTGTTGCACACTCTTCTGTGCGCCAGAGTACCAGGTCATCTACGTACAGGGTTGCATGGACTCCTTTTAGTAGCTCTGGCACAAGGTCGTTGATAAAGTATGAACAGGGTCGGTGAAAGGACAGACCCCTGTGGCACTCCCTGACGCAGCAGCACTTTTTGGCCACAGTACCCATCCACTGTCCCCCGGACAAAATCTTCAATTTCTTGAGAGAATGCAATATTTTTAACAAGATCAGAGCATTCATAAACTGTAAATTTCTTTATTTTGCCCTTTTTGAGAGTCTGTAGACATTTCTTTTAAAGACTCGTTCGACATGTTAGCCTGACATATTTTTAAGATATATTTACATCTTGTCTTAAGACCTTGCTTTTAGTCTGGCTGACCAGCTTTTTACCCATCCCGCCGTGAGATGGCCTTAGTCGCCTGCTCGGCGTTAAACCCCAATAACTACTACTCCACTGTCACACGTGCTCTGGGATTGTGCAGGTATGACTTGGTCCACCGGTACATGTTCCCTTGGATGCCACTGCGAAGGAGTTTCACAAGGAGACCATCTTTCCACACCTTGTCGAAAGCCTTCTGTAGGTCAATGAAGGCAGCTAAAGTCACCTTCTGATCTTGAAAGGCATCTTCTATGACCTGTGCAAGGTGTGTTGTCTGGTCCTCTGTACACTTGTAGCTTCTGAAGCCGGCTTGCTCTGGCACGATAATGCTCTCGGAGTCCAGGTACCACTGCAGGTGCTTGTTGATGATGCGCTCCATGGTCTTGCACACACAACTTGTCAGGCTGATGGGGCGATAACTCAGGGCTTTGGATTTATTCTTCCCTTTCTTCAAAATTGGGATCATCCTGGCTTCCTTCCAGCACTGGGGTACCTGTCCTCTCCAGCTGTGATTAAAAATGTCCAGTAGCTTCATTAAGGCAGTGTTGCCAAGGTGTTGTCTGGACCTGGAGATTTTTTCTTCTTCAGCTGTTTGATGGTCATCTTCAGTTCTGGAAGGGTGATGTCCTTCTTCATTGCATCATGGATGTTTGCATCTCTTGTTCTCTCTCATTCTTCCTGTCTGATTTCTTTCTCAAGCATTCGTGGGACAGTGATGTTACTTTCTTTTGCACAGATCTGTGCGAATTTGTTTGCAGCTTTCCTACCAGTCAGTGCTTTCCCTTCTTCTTCCAGGGTGATCTTCTGTTTCCTGGTGCCCTCATCGTTCAATGCCTTGGTCAGTCTCCACAACTTGGTGGTGTCCCTCTCCATGTTCGGTCTTGCAGTCTTCTCTCTCCAACTTGTTCTTGTGCACTCAAACTTCATCTTCAGATACTGGGCCTTACTGTGTTGTAGCTTGATGTTGTTTTCTTGGCTGGGGTTGGTTTCAGCGTCTTTTCTGGTCCTAGTGAGGTTGTCATGTGCGTTCTGAAGATCTGCAGTCCAGTACGGGGTGTAGTTTTTCCGGACCCCTCGAGGTATGGTTTCCTTGGATGCCTTACTGATAATGTCGTTAAAATCTCTGACCACATTGTTGATGTTCCTTCCAGACACAGCGAGGTCTTGCATTAGCTCATTTGTTCGGATACTAAACAAGCGCCAGTCTGCCTTTCGGTGGTTCCATCTTGGCCGGTGTGGCAAGCTAGCAGCTGTGCTTCCTTTTAGAGAGAGGAGGATAGGGCGGTGGTCACTTCCTCCTAACTGTGGTCCTACTGTTCTGCTGAGGCGCTTATGAACATCTTCAGTGCAAAGCGCCAGGTCCGGTGTAGTGGTGGCGTGCCAGCGGTGAGAGTAGAAGGTAGGTTGGTCCTCATGGTCATTGGCAAGTATCAGGTGGTTTTCATCTTGCCACTCCTGGAGGTCTTCTCCTCTCTGGTCAAGTGTGTCATATCCCCAACTCTGGGACTGGCTGTTGAAGTCACCAGTGATGAGGAATCCACTGTCCGGGACCTGGATAGTGTCGAGGGACAACAGCTTATCATTAGGGCAGTAGTAGTTGACCAGGTCAAGGGTGCTGTCACTGGTGGTTACCTTGACCTGGATGTATTCCGCCTCTTCCATGAATCTCCTGGTTTCGCTGGCATTCAGGTTGTTTCTAACTAGGGTCTTCCTCCCTTGGCGATCACTTCGGAAGACCTGATATCCTCTAACCTTAAAGGGTTTCCCTTTTTGCAGGTGTGTCTCTTGTATACAGCAGATGTTTATGTTGTTTTCATGCAGAAAGTGCTCTAGTTCTGTTTTCTTGTTGGTAACCCCTTCTGCATTCCAGTGCATGATGTTCTCATTGGCTTTTTCTTTGTCTCTGGTCTTGTTTTGTCGCTGGCCAGTCGCTTCTCTTCCCCGTCCCCTGGCTCCTCGAGACAGTCGGGAAGGTCCTCCAGTCGCTGGGGGTGGGCTCCGAAGAGGCGCAGAGCCCGGTACTGCACCTGCCTGGTGAGACTCCACAGGGCACCATTTCTGTTCAATCCATCTCCCAGTGTCATATGGCTGTATATGCGTGGTACTGTGGTTTATTAGAGTGTGCTGTGTAGCCCAGTACCTCCGTCTTCAGCACTCGGGATTTCTGTCGGGGTTACCTCACCCATAACTCCTGGTCCAAAGGACTTTCCTGGGAGCATAAAATGGTTTGGTTTTGGAGTGTCCTTCTCCTAGATGGGTTGCCGACCAAGGCTTATGAGTCCCATCTACTCAGGTTTTTCCTTGGAGGTTTCCTTCTCGAAGGAGAACTGCCAACCAAGGCTATCGAGCATCCCTGCTCGGATTTGTATAGGGTTTACTCCCCTAGCCTTTGCCTCTCCCAAGGCACCCACAAGGCAGTGGGGCTATTTACCCATAGCTGGGGATAATGTTGTAGTTCAGCAAGGACAAAAACGAAAAGAGGCCTGTGCGCATTTATTCATTCATTCATGCATATTCTCTCTGTCTCTCTCTTCCATTTATGTCCATTAATGTAGCCTGTAGCAACGGTTAGTTTGGAAATTGGCGATTTTTTTCTGTCAAAACTTTTACCATTGTCAAATAAAGCATCATCATCATCTCTCTCTCTCTAAAACCACAAGCTCTTTCATCCACTACATTCTGGCTTTCGTCGGAATACGCATGTTATACAGCACTAATACACTTCGTTGACAGATGGCTGGCCGCCATAAATAGCGGACAAATAAATATAAAAATAATATTTGGACATGTCAAAAACGTTTGACCTAGTTAATCATGATAAACTGATTCAAAAACTTGCTGTTTATCAGTTAAGTGTTGGCACCCTTGCGTTTATTACATCATATCTGCACGTGCGTACACAATACGTGTATGTAAATGGAACAAACTCAGTAGAAGGGGTGATACAGTAAGGGGTACCACAAGGGTCAATTCTTGGCCCATTATTGTTTTCTATTTTTATTAATGATCTTCCTTTACATATATCTGACCCCAATGTCACTTGCAGCCTCTTTGCTGACGATAGAACACTTGACGTTTCATCATCAAATGTAACTTGTATGACTCGGTCACTACAGAATAGCTTGAACGATGGATGGCTGAGGCTAATCCGTCTAGTGTCCGCCGCATTCCCACGTGCTACACTCCAGGCCTCTTCCATCGTCCCTCCCTTCAGCAGTCACCACGTCCTGTCACGACCTGCACGCTTGTCCAACGTCAATCTGAAACAGTTCTGTCAACAAACAAACACTCAGTTTGTTGACCACACCTCCGCTTTCCTGATAAAGAACGGCGCCCCCAAGCAGGCGTGACAACACCATGACAAGTGCACTAAGCTGATCGCTCTCAAGATCCGCTACGGCGACCATCCCCGCGGCCCCCGCCACTAACAGAGAGACGCCGGGGGGCACAGTCAATGGGGCGGGTCCAGCCCACCTATCAGCCGTAACGGGACACGTGGCGAGAGCAGGCCGCAAGGCAACTTGTTGTCGGACCGTGGCGGATAGCAGCCTTTGATTTTCAACGCCCAAGACCGCCAACAGTCCCATTCAGCCATACGCCACACGTCGACCAGCCAACTTAACCAACCACCACCCGACAACGGGTTGGGGCGCAAACAATGCCAAGTACGTCAGGGGCCCCAGCTCCACTCTTCAGACTTCCCGCCACTAGTGCCAGCAGGAACAGTTCCTACCGTTCCGCCAATGGCCGCACCACCCACCAACGCCTGGTTCCAGAGTCAGGGAGCTGAGACCAACACGGCCCTGGATCCTCAACACCTGCTAAAGTTGCTGGCTCAGTTTCTAAGGCCGTTTATCCGAAGGACATCCGGCTACCTCTTTTACTTCTAGGGCCAAATGGCATAGACTTTAGGATGTTTTCTTTGTTCTAACCACATGAGGAGCGATGGATGGACCTTTACCGCTGGAGGTTTTGTCCGATCAGCTCTGCGCCGCGCACAGCTGGTCGGTTACTACCTTCCGGCTTTCAGGGTCGATTAGTCGTTCCTACTTGGCGCTGGAAGTGAAAAAGATACGCGTTTACACTCCGTGCGTGCGTGTGTGTGTGTGCGTGCGTGCGTGCGTGCATGTGTGTGTGTGTGTAGGTGTGAAGGTGACATCAAACACGCTCGATCTGACATTACATAAATTTAGTAACGACTTATCCAGTTGTCTGGTTGTGACAGTGACTCAGTAGTTTAAAGATTAACTCCTTATGTGACAAAGACACATGGTTGACAACTACACCTGGTTGCACTAGTGCTTGGTCGTATCTGTGAAATTGTGTTTTGTTCCACATATAGTACAGTGAGTTTGCACTGCAAACTGTAATTTATGTAAATATTTAAATTGCGTGACTGCTGTACTCGTTCTGTTTCGGACAGCCCTTACACCCGACTCACTTGGAACTAAAAAGTAGTTATCCACCCAGGGCAGGACAACTGGTGTAGTAACAACTCCATGACCTTAAACCCAGCGAAGACTGAATGTTTGTCTCTTCAAGAAAATGATTGTTTGTTGTACATTGCTTAACGTCCCGACAGCAACAAGACTTTCTCAGGAAGTGCCTGCACTGCTTGTGAAAAAAACCCAACTAAACAGAACATTAAATGTATGTCGCCAGCCGGTCCAATACGTTAAATAAACCTAAGGCATGGGGCCTAAATAAGCTAAGACCATTTAGCAACACACATCCAATATCAAGAGCTACAGGCAGCGCAGACAGTAGGGAGAGTTTTAAAAAGGCAAATACAGGTGAACGGAGTTAGTTATTTGGGTTTAACGCCGAGCAGGCAACTAAGGCCATCTCACGGCGACAGGTGAACGGACCAAGGGTAGACAGAAACACATGCCCCAGAATAGAGAGGAAAACCCACCCTGTGGGGTTGACCAGGGTGACCCTGGGAACTAAAAGGTAGTTAACCCCACCCAAGTCCCCCAGGGCAAACCCGGGTGGGGTCCTCTTCAAGAAAAATCCATCAGCCAAGTAACAAAACATCGTCTTCTCGGTATTACTGTAGATAACCAGTTTAAATGGCAGTGTCATATTACTAGCATATATGCAACATATCAAAGAAACATTACATTTTAGCCAAATTAAAATATATCGCTGATGTAGAAACACGTAAACTGTTCTTCAACGCCCACACAAGATCACATAATATCGACTGTGCTTCTACAGTGTTCGATGGCGCAAGCGAGGTCCAGTTAAAGAGACTTAACTCCCTTCATCATAGAGCCGCAAAACATATCCTTCCAGACCCTAACTCAACTACCAATAACAAATTAAAAGTCTTGGAGATTCTCCCCCTGAAAAAAAAATCATTTAATGTACAAAGTAATAATTATGTTTAAAACATCGAATAGCAAAATGCCTGATAATATTAAGAAATTATTTTCCTTTCCATCACAAACGTACTCAAGATCAAGGCAATCCAGTAAGTGAGCAACAGGTCAACGGGTCGACGTCCGCCGCAGACGCATTTTGCAGCCCCACGTTCGGAGCCGCGAAACGCGAAGTTCACGTGAAAAAAATGTATCATACCTCCCTCTCAATGATTGGTCAGAAAGCAAGCGCGTTTCCCCGTGGTGTTATTACCAATGAGCAAAATACGTCACCACCCTTAGTGCACAAAAAGAATGCCACATGTAGAGAATGTTGAGCTGCTTTTTTTAAAACAAATACTAAAAAGACTCTTTTTTTTAAGGACTAAGGTGAGCGACCCATAAACACGAATCCAATACGAACTCGCCCGAATCCGATTCCCTTCC
The DNA here is from genome assembly GCA_036245525.1 of Semisulcospira habei. Classification (NCBI taxonomy): domain Eukaryota; kingdom Metazoa; phylum Mollusca; class Gastropoda; family Semisulcospiridae; genus Semisulcospira; species Semisulcospira habei. The sequence goes on along the minus strand of BTPG01000003.1, from coordinate 183,035,493 downwards.
CAAACAGAAATGGTCGTGCAAGTCCTTTTCATGTTTGTGTTTTCCATATGCCCGATGTGGAAACGAATTCGCATCCGGCTTCTAACGAAAATTATGCAAATTTTGGAAGGAAAATTGCATCACCGCTGGAAAAGCAGCTTTAACCCATTGTAAGTTACAGATTTAGTTTGAATAACTTCATAATGACGTTTCAAATGCTTCAGGATCACCTTGCGTAGGTCATTAGATCGCATATCAGAAGGTCAAAGCTGCACGTTTCGACGAAAAAGGTGGATTAAAAGTGGCTTTAAATCCATTTTACCGTGGAAACACGTGCAACTTTGACCTACTTCTGAAACTATTTCCCCCAAATTGCAATTGCTATACGTACATATGAGATGTGCGCGCATGTCACTAGGCTGTAGTCCCACGCAAGGCTACGAGTCAGCCGACTGCTTCCGACGTCGACCCGAGGACCTTTAAGGATTCAAGGATGTTTTTGCATTTTTACCCGCAGGGGAGTTAAAGCATTACCACAGCAACGGTAGCATAGCGTAAAGGATGAACATACGAAGCACTCAATTCAAGAATTTGCGACAAAACACCTGCGTCATCTGGCTACTGGATTCGCAATGTATCATACATTTCATTATGTATTTCGTTACCTGGGTTTCTAAGTTCGACCAATCAATATAAAGAAAAGCTTAGAGTGCAACAGATGGACAACAAAACGTGGGGGCGTCATGAGAGTAGAGTACGTTGTTTAGCTGAATCTGAATTTATTTATTATTATGTATGAAGCTATTCCTTTAACTCTTAAACTCCCAGAACTAAATGACTTCAAATCTATAGAATGGAAGTCATTCAGTTCTGGAAGTTTAAGAGTTTAAGCTATTCAGCAGTTTAGTTCAGTTCGATCATGACGGGATCTCTACGCTCAGAAAGGTCCACGTGCTCCACACCACCCACTAAAAGTCTTCCCAGACTTCCTTTCGATATTGTGTCATTGCTGGTCTGGTTCATTATGGATCTCTCTTGTCAGTTCAAGTCTGCCCAGCATTCGCTGCCTTTCTCCGCACATTTGCTACGAAGGCGATCGATTGTGTCGTAAATTGATTGATTGATTGTACATTGCTTAACGTCCCGACAGCAACAAGGCTTTCTCAGGACGTGCCTGCACTGCTTGTGAAAAAAAAAAACCAACCAACTAAACAGAACATTGAATGTATGTCGCCAGCCGGTCAAACACATTAAATAAACCTAACACATGGGGCCTAAATAAAGCTAAGACCATTTAGCAACACACATCCAATATCAAGAGCTACAGGCAGTGCAGACAGTAGGGAGAGTTTAAAAAAGGCAAATACAGGTGAATGGACCTCGGGTAGACAGAAACACATGCCCCAGAATAGAGAGAAAAACCCACCCTGTGGGGCTGACCAGGGTGACCCTGGGAACTAAAAAATACCTAACCCCACCCAAGTCCCCCAGGGCAGACCCGGGTGGGGTTCGTAAATTGACTCCGTTCCTGGAAATGCTTTCTCGGGTTTCTCACCACGTCTGATCGGCCCATCCGCAGGCCCTCTGTGTTTTCTGCCTTGCCGACGATGGTGTCCGCTCGATCATTGCTCTGTACTATTCAGCGCGTACTGTGCAGCTGGGTGACTCAGGTAAAAGAGCGTTGCACAATCGTCCGAAAGGGCGCGGGTCCCAATTCAGTTGGGGTCAAAATTTGTGCAGACCTTGTTCGGTGCCCCGTCTTTGAAATCATTCGTGGTGGAAAAAGACGTTAAGCCCTAAACGTTTAACGTTGGGTTTGTTTTCCCCAGCACGCAGCAGTATTTATACATGAAAATCATAAGAATGATCGTCCTCGTTTGTGTGCGTGCGTGTTTGTGCCTACGCTTTGCGTATATATCAGAAACGGTGACGGGCACGGAGACAGCGACAATCTATCTATATAGTAATAAATCTGCTGTAACTGACGACTGTTTCTAAAGTATGTATATGAAACGGTACGACTGTCACGTTACTGCATCTATATTAATCGTCCCTTTGCAGCTGTTTTCTTTTCTTCTTTTTTTTTCTCTTCTTCTTCTTCTTTTAAATATGTGTAGGGTTATTTTAATCATATGCACGACAAAAGAAAAAAAAAAAGGACTGTGCAAACTATAATCACCCAAACTAAGTTTGCGCCTAGAACCTCTCAATAACCTCTTTTCCCGCCATAGGTAAAATGGCCGTCTTGTCCTTCGGAACAACTGCTGTGATTCAAGATTGAAACCAACAGGAGAAAGGTTGGAGATGTAAAAGATGAAAATATATACAAAAGCAAACCTTGAATAATGAGAAAAAAATGGAATGTATGACACGTCTAACCTTACAGCCTTGAACTGACAGCCAAATGTCTTACACAAAACACGTGATTTTACAGGGGCGGATCTGGGGAGGGGGGAATCCTAGGGGTTCCGGAACACCCACCCACCCCCCCACCCACGGCCCCTCTCCAGACCCAAAATTCTTTAACATGCTATAAAAAAAAAATTCCATCCCCCCCCCCCTCCCCCCGTTGATTGATATTTTGGCGAATGGTAAGAGTCTTAATACAGGCACCTTCTCCCTACCCCCCCCCCCTACCCCCACCCCCTCTTTTCGATTTTTGGCCCCTGGAAGCAAGGGCTGGCGTCGGGGAGGCCTTTTGTATCCGGTTGAAGGTCCCAAACATAAAGTTGAACCCCCCCCCCCTCCCACCACCACCACCACCACCACCCCATTGGCGGCAGCAGCAGTGCTGCTGATGAACATTATGGCTGCAATGGTAGCACATTTGGTGTGTACATTACACGTAGCCCACATCAAAGTACGCAAACTGTGCCTTTTCACTTAACGTCCTTGCGCATCTAGCCACTCATACTATTTACAGTACTGGTGGCCGCGTGCACTCGAGGGTTAACCCTCTGTGTGTCGGTAGTGGCTTTTGTCGCGTAGGAATCGATTGATTGACTGATTGTACATTGCTTAACGTCCCGACAGCAACAAGACTTTCTCAGGACGTGCCTGCACTGCTTGTGAAAAAAAAATAAACAGAACATTGAATGTATGTGGCCAGCCGGTCCAATACGTTAAATAAACCTAAGACATCTAGCCTAAATAAACTTAAGACCATTTAGCAACACACATCCAATATCAAGAGCTACAGGCAGTGCAGACAGTAGGGAGAGTTTTAAAAAGGCAAATACAGGTGAATGGGCCAAGGGTAGACAGAAACACATGCCCCAGAATAGAGGAGAAAACCCACCCTGTGGGGCTGACCAGGGTGACCCTGGGAACTAAAAAGTAGTTAACCCCACCCAAGTCCCCCAGGGCAGACCCGGGTGGGGGCGCGTAGAAATCATCGCGACATAAAATAAAAAAAATTATACCGACATGCAAAGGGCTAAAACTAAAGAAGTAGTCATAAATCTACCATTACAAAAGTGTACAAACACAATCCGGCACAACTAATATGAATTAATCTTCACGTGAAAGACTACATCGACCCGCCTTAACCACACCCGTAGGCGGTAAAGTTCAAGCAAAGGAGGCATTAGCGGCGAGGTTCAAGCAAACAAGACCATGAATTAGTCAGCAACACGATATCACAACCTCTTAGTTGATGTACCTTCATTTCAACCTTCATGCAGTATTATTTATTATTTTGTTATTATAATTATATTGTTTTATTTTCATTTTGTATCGGCCAATTTTAGCAACCGAAGGCAACCATTGCGGGCTTGGGTTGCTAAAATTTGTCGACACAACGGTTTATCTACCCTTCTTTTCACACTCCGTGCGAGTAGGTACGCGTAACTGGGGTCGTTTTCTACTGCCCCTTGTGTGTAACGATATAACTCTTCTGCGCGCAAAGGAGGTCAGAAAAGAAAATTTCCCTTCACCACATTCAAACCGTATATGATATGCTAGCCCTTTTGTGCAGTATTATTGTAAGACATACTAAAAAAAAATGTATAAAGATGATATTGCGAACTATTAACCTTGGAGCAGGTCTCTTCAAAAAAGCTGAAATCCCACGCTTTACGCATGTGTACAAACACTGTATAAAATCTCGGATGATGTTAATATCAGATGTGTCCTTTGTATGCTATATAAGATCTAAATAAAACGTTTCTATGAATTTTTGGAAATGAACGTTTGCAAGCTTCAACACGACTTTTTTCATTAATGTGACCACATTAATCTTTAGCAATAAATGAGACAAAGCAAATGTTAACTCGTTCAGTGCCGAGAAAATCTAAACACCACCCAACTGTTGCAGGGACTCATGAGGATCTATGCCTCTTGCTGACACCACTTTAAGTCCATGTTCCTGGGACATACAAGGGTTTTGTGTTGAATTAACGAAGGCTGCAGAAACACAGAGTCTGCGTCAGGTGGCACTGACCGGGTTAAGCTTCAAATCCTCGGCAATGGTTATCCTCAAAAGGGCACACACACTGTGTTACTTTTAGGACAATGACCTGGTGCCTATCAAAAATGGGAAATGGTTTCCCATGCACATAAGACACAACTTAACCCTTTGGCCGACAGTAGCCGTTGTTTTTCGAGGCAATTCCTTAATCCTTTGTTGGTAGCAGGTTTTTTTTGTCGAGGTGATTCCTGCAGGTTGAGGGGGAGGGAGAGGGCAGGGTCTTCACGCCCCCCCCCCCCCCCCCCCCCACCCACACCCTCCTCAAAGACAGAAATGCTTTAAAATGGTATATGAAAGTCCCTTTGCTGAAGTTTAAAATGCCGCCCCCCCCCCCCCCCCCCCCCGCTTTTAGACGTTATGGCGGGTGGTGAGGTGGTCCACCTTGCGGCTTTCTAATATTCTGATTGCCACTGGGAAGCAAGGCCTTGAGGCTTTGCGTCAGATTGAAGGTCCCAAACAAAAAGTTGGAGCACACCCCCCCCCCCCCCCACACCCCTCATCCGCCACCCTTTATCCCACCTGGAGGTCACTGATCCACCCCTAGTTCAAGGGTGGTGCCAGAAACACTTGGCGACACGTGTACGCCGTGTACACACACACACACACATATATACACACATATATATATATATATATACTATATATATATATATATATATATATATATATATATTATATATATATATATATATATATATATATATATATATATATATATATATATATATATATATATATATATAATATATATATATATATATATATGCTTGTCCGTGAATGTCATTTCATTTTTATTTCTGCTCCTGTTATTGCTGCTGTAATGATAATTTTATGTAAGTTTTTCCTCCACGCTTTTTAAAATCCATTCATACAGATCATTAAACGGGCAGTGAAGCTTTACACAAGTTTAATTAAATGCAACCATGTAGATATGCACATTCTTCATTATTATTGCACATCGCCTCCTGCCTCAGTTTAACCCATTCGTGTATGCAGCCACAGGGTACTGTGAACAGTAAGGGTGGATGCATGCACGCTGGGTTAACCCTTTTCATCCTGATATATCCATTGCTTGAAATAAATTTGACTATGACAGTTCAAGGCACCAAGCTATTCTGGCCCCACCCTTGAACTAAGACGGGTGATCTTTCTTCAGATCGGCTGTAATGTAGTCTTCATAAGCAATTTTTTTAATCCGCCTCAGGATGTAATGGGTTAAGGGAAACTATCACCACCACAAGTGTAGCAGCAATAACTTCCGCTACATATTTCACCAGTCGATCATACCGCCACATTAACAAGTCAAAACAGTCAAACCTGTTTAACTCGTTCAGTGCAGGAAAAATCGGAACATCACCAACTGCAAGAGGTACAGATCCTCGTGAGCTCCTGCAGTTGCCTAAGCCTCTTGCTAACACCACTTTGGGTCCATGCTCCTGGCACATCTAGTGGGGTTTGGTAAAGCAGTAACTTGTCTAGAATGACAACCATTCCTGTTCTACTTAAATAATATGCTTCTAATATGCGTATGTTCAGAGGCACAAGAACCCACAGGGGAAAGAGGGGGGAGGAGCAGACAGGCATGGCCTGGACACAGCTGTGCACCTCCTCTGTTCTTAATATAGTACGGTCCAAAATAACTCTTGGTCATACCTCCATTTGTCTTTCCTTATTTTTATATATAATGACGTATGACTTACATTAAAAACGCGAATTTTTCACCATAGCACTTTTCGTCGTAAATTATGCTTTAATCCCGGGTTATTTTGACGTCATTTATTAGAAAATGTTATGAAGAGTGTGTTATGTCGTGTGCAAATAGAATGTTTAGTCTTAAAAATCGCACATTGATGACTTATGACATCATCAGTAACACCACTATCACATGATTTTGCAAGCGAAATGTGGAGCATCTGCAGAAGACACAGTTGAAAAGCCAACCAATATGTGGTGTCACTAGAGTCCGTGTGCATGAAAATCAGGCCTGTCTGGTCTTGACCAACTTTTCATTTGTCAAAGGCACCTAAATAATTAACATGACCTACAAACATGAAAATCAAAAAGTTCTTTATTTTTAAGTTAGCAGCCATATTTACATGATCAAATGGATGAGTGTGTTCTTTATCTCTGTGTCAGTCACTGGAGCATAAAAAATGGTTTGAAAGTAATTCACATTAAATCAAATAAGATTTATTAAGAAAATGATCTGCACCCGAAGTTTTGGTTCTCTAATGAATTTTTCCAGTCAAATTTCAATTGAGGCAGTTAATAACATCATAAGCACTCCACACAACTTGTGTGTTAAAACATATCACAGGAAACTTGCTTCACAGGGTGTGACCAGTTTTGCTTATTTTAACTACTAATGAAACCCTGTATCCTCCAAGGTATTGGGCGATAACTCATCCAAGTTTTGTGTAAAGGTAGCTCAGACAGTAGGCTGAACATCTGAAATAAGCAAGAAATAAAACTGTCTTGTTTTGCTGTCAGGGTGGCTCTTTGTTTGCGGGTATACTTACAGACACTTTTCGCCTTTTTAATGGAAGTCAGTATATAAATGATTTTTGCTTAAGTCATACTTCCTCCAAAGATACATTCATTTCAGAAGTTTTGCATTTATACAGTATAAGAAATGACCAGGGTTTCCAAAGCAAGAGTTAAGACCACTCTACAGCGATTCTTTGTCTCCAGTCTGTGCCTAGACCCCCCTTGTGCATGTAGCCACTGGTATACAGTACCAGTGACTGTATGTGCAATGGGGTTAAGACTGGGGTAATGCTGCATCTTTAATGTGTTGAAGTTTTACTTCACGAAGTGTCCGAAGGGCACACTGGAGTCTTCAGCGAAGCTACTTTGAATGCTACGACATATTAAGACACACAAGCTTGGTGGTGTCCACTTCCTGAAGTAAACTTTGGCGATGTGAACACTGGACACTTAGCTATATTAGTATGGCCTATAAGGAGGGCACTTCCACACCTGCACAAGTTCATATAACTGCAGCACAAGTTCATATAACTGCAAGCACTGTCTTTAGTAGATGATTGTCCACTGTCATTCAACAACCATAGATCACACGCCGGGTCACTCTGTAAAACTAGTTATTAAATGGACGGATTTCCATGTCAGGTCTAGCCGAAGCATTTTTGGATCAGCAAACTTGGGTTCAGACATGCTCTCAGAAATGATCACTGGCTTCAGAAAATCTTTCATCTGATCGATTGAAACAAAAGCTCTCTTGTTAATGAGAAAAACTATAGATTACAGATTCATCTTAAAATCTGGATAACTCGATTTGAAAAATGTATGCCTCATGCTGACCAATAATGTATAAATCATGTAAAAGGTTTGTGTTCCTTCACCAGTTTGACCTACTTACAGAGAGGTCATCCACATCACATGTCTATACGCAAATTAAGTCATCAACTAGTTACTGGTAAGAAGACAACTGTCAATCAGCAAACATTTTACATGTAGTTCACAAACTTGACACACTATAAGTTCCTTCTATCAAGAACAGGATAATGATGCCAACATCAGTAGTCAGCACATACTAAGGTCCATTACTAATTGCTTCAATCACATTACATGTACTAATTGAAATGATTAATCCTTTTTAATGAAAAAAAAAACTCTTTGGGGCTGGGATGGGAGTGTATTGCATGGGGTGTCAGCTTGGGGTGGGGGGAAATAGCAGCGGCATAAAAACCAGCGGAGGGGGGGGGGGGTCACTTACCCCACCCAAAGAAATTGAAGGGGGTGTCAGGGTATCACAGGGTATCACTATCCCTGTATCCCTGCCCCCCCCCCCCCCACCTCCCCCCCCCCAATCCAAAATGTTATTTAATAAGGGAAAAAAAACTCATGTAAATTTTTATTTTTACAGTTGATCATTTTAAGGATGTAAGACTACAGCCTCATCCCCCCTCTCACCCCCCACACAAACCCCTCCCTCAACAGTCAACCCTTCTCGCACCCCCTCCTCCCACCCCACCCATGTTGTTTGATTTTTCAGAGGTTGGACTGTCACAGGTTGGCTAGTCTGAAACTACCCACTCCCACCCACCCGCTGTCCTCACCCCCACCCCACCCCACTCTTATTTCCCTAATTTCCATTTCATAGCAGCCTAGTACCTGCGTGCACATCCATATATAATATGTATGCTTAGCAAACACAAAATGATTCTTGGGGAAATTGACCTATGCATGGTTACCCAGTATTCAATGGGTAACTTTTTTTTCAAGCATTACTTGTTAATAAATAGAGCAAATGCTATGCAGACTAAAATTAATCTTTTTATTACGGGTTTAGTCTGCCTCAGCAAAACATTTTTTGAGATTTTTTTTTTAATAAGCTGGGTACCGCTGCAATTGTTCTCACTTCATATCTGTAGAATAGTCTTCAAAAATTGTGTTTCAATACTCCCCAAGGCACTAAGTCCAAAGATAAAGGTAGAATAAAAGGTAACAGCATTTAATGGTATGAAATACATAAAAAATATACTTACCGTTGATGAGCAAGATTTGTTGCACCAGCTGTTTTTGCTTGAGACCACACTGCTGGTTAACTGGGGTCTGGCAGTGGTCATCACAGATGGAAATTCTCTAGTGTTGTTACTAGGATCCTGCAGGGAAGTACTTAATGACTGGCTCTTGCTCTCTGATGCCAGAACTGTAGCCATTAACATCAGCACAAGTCCACTGACAAGGTATCTCTGGGGCACGAATACTATCCTCCCGGCATAAAAACGGTTCCTCCAAAACTCACAACCCCAACAAGAATGGTAAATCCATGCTGATGGCTTCATTGTGGCATTAAAGGTGCTGCTAACTGCTAGGAATCCTTGCAATGTAGTCTGATGTGATCACACATGATGTCAAAGGCTTTGTTACAAAGTATAATAAGAACTGTTCGGTCACCATTATTCCTGTCTTAGTGAAGCAATTCTGCAAACAAACATTTTATACCCTTGAGCACTACCATTTTTAGTCCAAAATGTTGGAGTTGCCTTCTGACAAGGGCATCATATTTTAGGAGATAGACTGACCATGCTGGTTGAAGGTATATGCCAGAATAGTTTGGCACCTGAGAGCACCATGCTATTCCTGCACAACCATTAAAATATCATGGTTGATCAATATCTCCTATTCATGTGTCAGAGCTGAACATTTCACCTCAGCCCCATCAAAATATTTATCCATTCAAAGCTTTCAACTTACTGCATGTCATGTTCTTCCCATAGATTCTCAATTTTTTTTAATGGGAAAAAGGATTATCTATATATATATATATATATATATATATATATATATATATATATATATATATATATATATATATATATATATATATGTGTGTGTGTGTGTGTGTGTGTGTGTGTGTGTGCAAGTTTAAGTCAATACTATTTATAATAATACAGATGCTGAAAGTTTAAAAGTAAAAAAGACTTGAACTCAGCAGATTTAAATTATTCTCAGATCAGTAAAATACTGCTGTTTCAACGACAACAACAAATGCTGATATCTAATACTTGCCAATCAAATGGGGCAACTGTGGAACAAGTGTCCTGTTGTCTACATACTGTTCCAAGCAAGAAACTGCCAGCTGAACAAAGCAACAGTGGTGCCACGGTAGCGCTCCTCGCGTTGCAGTGTGTGGGTGTCACGTCTAGTGTTGGAGGTAAGAAATCTGGGTAACGGCTAAGCAATTTAAGTCAGCAACACACTACCATACTCTATTGTATACATATGTACTCACACTTGAGTCCACAGTTACTCCATCATTTTTGCAAGACAGCAGTGTCTGAGGCGCATAAACACAGCCGAAACAACAAAGCAGAATCAGCGACACAATCAGGTGATGCGATGTGTTCGGCGAAACATCGAACTGTCAAACTCGGTTCCCATCGTGTCTTTGCACGAGCACTTACCTCAAACAAGGCGAGTGCCGCGTCGCGTCGCTGGCTTGACGAAGATCTTTCCCACTATTACACTGGCAATCGATAGCAGTCTTGGTAGTAGACAGAAGAGTTTCTTCCCTTGGGTTCCTCGGGGTACGTGTGACAACCTCGATGCTCTTTAATCGTAAGATTTCGTCTCCAGCTGTATTTGGTTGAAGCCGTCGGTATACCTAGTACAGTTCAATACAATCAATACATCATATTTAAAGAACGAAACGCTAACAGGTCCACCTTTGTGTCATTAAGAGCACAACAGAAAAAATGAAGACTGCTCAAGCAGACGACATTTTCAAGTAATGTCCCATTGGTCGTTGCGACCACCTGCGCGCGCGCTCAGGCAAGTGATAGACGCCGCGTTACACGCACAAGGGAACCGTATACTTGGGAACGCAAATGCAGCCAACCAGAGAGTCCGAAATAGCTCAGGCGGTTCAGTAAACGTCGGAGCAGGAGAGCGCCGAAGGGAATCGCCGGGTCATGGGTTCGAATCCCAGGGAAAAAAAACGGATTTGTTCAATTGCATGTCCGTTGAAAGGTCCTGGTAAATCAAAGTGGCACAGTTGGAGTGCGCCTGAGTTGATTAGTGTTCAGGGCGTACTCCGGAGGCAATAGATTTCCCTGTCCCCCATAACCCGCCCGTCAGGGCCGTCCATGATCACCTCGGTGCTGTTGACGTTAAACCCGAACTAACCAACCAGCCAATCAGAAAATAAAAAACAATTGCCGCAGCGCGGTCCTGTTGCTGGGTCCCACAAGCTTTCCCGTCTCTTGGCTTGACTTCGCGAACGAAGATTTTATAGGAGTTGCCCACGACGTCTGCAGGCTTGTTCGTGGCTGCGGAGGCCAATCCGAGACAGGCAGGTTCGACCGCAGTGGCTGCAGGGGAAGGTATGGCCGGGGTTCTGAGCTGCGGCATCTCTGTTTTTTCTCCTGAGCCGCTTGTCCTTAAGGCTAGCTCTGTGAGAGTCCTCAAAGGAGACAGCTGCCTTGTAAATGGTGGAGCGCCAGGTGTCACGGTCCGCAGCAAGCGAAGACCACTGGTGGTGGTCGATTTGGCAGGCACTAAGTGACTTCTTGAGACAGTCTTTGTATCTCTTCTTTGGTGCCCCTCTGTCACGGTGTCCAGTAGCAAGCTCGCCGAACAGGGTGATCTTTGGTAGGCGATGATCCTCCATCCTGGAGACATGCCCCGCCCAGCGGAGCTGTGTCAGCAGCAGCAAAGCCTCGATGCTCACAGTTTCAGCCTGTTCAAGGACCTCGACGTTGGTGACATAGTCACTCCAGTGAATGCCCAGGATGGTACGCAGGCAGCGCTGGTGGAAGCGTTCGAGGAGTCGTAGTTGGCTGCGGTAGAGGGCCCAGGACTCGGAACCATACAGCAGGGTGGTGAGGACCACAGCTCTGTACACGCTGATCTTGGTGCCTGTTTTCAGCTGTTGATTGTGCCACACCCGCTTGAAAAGTCGCCCGAAAGCGCTGTTCGCTTTTGCCAGCCTGCTGTCAAGCTCCTTGTCCAGCTTGGCGTCCGACGTGATAATGCAGCCAAGGTAAGTAAACTGGTGCACTGACTTTAGATCAGACTCGCCAATGGTGATGTGAGGAGGGCGATACACTGTCTTGGGTGCCGGCTGATGGAGGACCTCTGTCTTTTTCAGACTGACCTCGAGTCCAAAGAGCTGGGCAGCATCTGCGAAGCAAGACGTGATGCGCTGCAGGGCTCTCTCTGTGTGTGCAACGAGGGCAGCATCATCAGCAAAAAGCAGCTCACGAATCAGTTGGTCTAGGGTTTTCGTGTGGGCCTGCAGTCGTCTGAGGTTGAACAGGCTGCCATCGAGACGATACCTGATGTACACTGCATCGTCATCATCAAGGTCCACTGTGGCCTGCTTCAACATCATGCTAAAAAAGATGGTGAAGAGGGTCGGTGCCAGCACGCAGCCCTGCTTTACGCCGTTGAGAATAGGGAATGGTTCTGAGAGGTCATTGTTGAGTCTGACCTGGCCTTGCTGGTCCTCGTGTAGCTGGACAATCATGTTGAGGAACTTTGGGGGACAGCCAAGTCGCTCCAGGATCTGCCACATGCCTTGCCTGCTCACAGTGTCGAACGCTTTTGTTAGGTCGACAAATGTTACGTACAGCCCTTTGTTCTGCTCGCGGCACTTCTCCTGTAGCTGTCTCAGCACAAAGACCATATCGGTGGTGCTCCTGTTTGCTCTGAAGCCACACTGGCCCTCTGGGAGTTGGTCTTCAGCGATGGCAGGTACCAGCCGATTCAGGAGCAGCCTTGCAAGGATTTTCCCAGCAATGGACAGCAGGGTAATTCCCCGATAGTTGGAGCAGTCAGACTTCTCGCCTTTGTTCTTGTAACTACGCAAGAAATAGAGAAGTGCCATACTGTTTGTGCGTATACATTTCACGCTAAAATGGTCAGGCGTTGCCATTGGGGTACCTGCAATGGGGACGAAAGGTACCCTGAAACCAGCAAAGAAAAGCTTCTGGCTTTTTTCCCTCTCAAAACGGCCAACGCGATGGGCTGAACTCATAAAAACTTGCTGTACGGACCGCACACTGATCTCAACATCGCCGAGATACTACCCCTAGAGGACAAGACAAGAGCAAACGCAGAGCTATTTGTATGCGGTAAGTGTCATTTCTGTAGTTTGCGAAAATGGTGACAATTCACTTCCGGAAGTGGTACATAAGTCAATGATCGAGTTACCAGGACCGGAGCGTCTTTACCAGGCTGTACTGCTCAATAATGTACAAGCACTCGCTATCAGTATCAGGCAGTACCGCTAAACTAATCTGCACATTTGGTATGTTTCTTTCTTTCTTTTTCTTTTTCTCTCTCTCTCTCTCTCTCTCTCTCTCTCTCTCTCTCTCTCTCTCTCTCTCTCTCTCTCTCTCTCTCTCTCTCTCTCTCTCTCTCTCTCTCTCTCTCTCTCTCTCTACCCAGTGATTAGAACTGGTCAGTTCTCTGTTCTTTCCTCAAGTTTCTCAGGATTTGGACACTAACTGGTCAAGCGAAGGCGATCCAATTCTTGTGGGACATCAACTGGAGACCTCATTGTGACACACATGTCAGCGACCCTGTTGATTCTCTGGCAATGGCTCTCTTTTCAGTCTCCTGGTCTGTTGAAAAATACTGAGTGCAGCTTTAGAAATACGTTTGACGTTTTAAGTTAATCATTTACATATACTATTATAATTTTTGTAATTTCTGTTTTAGGGATTTCACCATTAGACTACCTGACTATGGCTGCAGAGTGCAAAGTCTGAAATAGCAAGCTAGAAGATAAAGATAGATCTGCTGGAGGAGGAGATCAGATCACGAATTTGACAAATCTGAATGATCATCTCAAGGCTGCAAAGAACTAGAGGGGTGCAGATAAAACCAGCAGAAGTAGAGGTATTTGGAGTGGAATTTGTGAGAAAAAAGGAGACAACTAAACAACCTGTTTCAGCTCTACACTGAGTTAACATATGTTTGGTTTTTGGTTTTGCTGTCATTTTTGTTGCCAAATGGTCAATCTTTTAAGCACAAGTATAGTGAAAAAGGACAGACTTTCAGCACCTACAGCCACACGATAGACGGTTTTTCACTCTTTGGTGATTGAGAAATTTTGAAGACTTCATAATAAAGCGAAGATGAGTTTTGAATCTAGTAATCCTGTGCTATCAAATTGCCGGTAAGTGCCACTGTGAATCAGCCATTTATAAACTGAACCATTATTTCTCCTTGTGTTGTGTTTTGGCATGTAAACCACTCACACTCCAGAATAAAATATAATTTACCAGTTAATCATAGTTTTGATTTTATTTTAGGTGATGCTTACTTCTATCTTGTGTTGATGTGTCATGTTATGGGCCTTTTCTTTCTGCTCCGATGGCCTGGCCAGCACACCATGGTTTAATTATTGGGGCAGATGCGATCTTGGTGCTGCTTGATATTACTGTTCCCCAGGCTTGACAGTTTAGCTGCCTTGAAATATTGAAGAGTTTTCTGAAACCCAATGACATGAAAACAGTGACCATTCAATCTGAAATACAAATCATACATGCATGGCTATTTGTTAATAATCTCTCTCTCTCTCTCTCTCTCTCTCTCTCTCTCTCTCTCTCTCTCTCTCTCTCTCTCTCTCTCTCTCTCTCTCTCTCTCTCTCTCTCTCTCTCTCTCTCTCTCTCTCACACACACACACACACACACACACACACACACACACACACACACACACACACACACACACACACACACACACACACACACGCACACTTTAATTTTATTTGGGAGTGATACTATAAACACAGCCGGCAAAAGAGAGCGCTGAGCAGCACTGCCATCTTGCTACGATGAGACGAGATGGACTAAAATGGCTCGGATAAGTGTGCTAAGTTCTTGTTTTTTTAACAACACCAATAACAAAACACTTACCCGGCTCTGCAGGCACAGATAGCTTCTGTGACGCTGTGTTTGCTGATGCTCATTTCCACGTACAGATTATGTGGATCAACGTGTTCCGCTTGTCCGACCTGATTTGTAGTCACTCCATTTCCCATGGCATGCATTTGCAGATGATACGCAGATGTACAAAAGTGATACTGTCGAGCGAGCTGTGAATGCCGTCCAAAGCATAAGCCAATGCATTGACCATGTCAAATCATGGATGACCACCAACAAACTGATGTTAAATTATGGCAAAACTGAAGCAATGTTGGTAGCTAATCCAAGATTATCTTTGTCACTGCCTTTACTAAAGGCAGGGACGAAGATAATCTTGGATTAGCTACCAACATTGTGACCGTCATCATTGTCTGTGGGTGGAACACTCATTGGTTTCTCTGCGAGTGTGAGAAACCTGGGTGTTACACTTGACAGCGGGTTATCTATGTCACAGCATGTCAGTGCAGTGTGTAGATCAGTTTATCTGGAACTTCGTCGCATTAGTTCAGTTCGTCACCTGCTGACCGTGGAAGCCACTAAAACACTAGTTTGTGCATTTGTAATGTCCAAGCTAGATTATTGTAACTCTTTGCTTTGTGGCTGCCCTCAGTATCTCATTGATCGCCTCCAAAAGATTCAGAACAATGCAGCCCGGCTTGTTGTGAGAGTCCGTAAGACTGAGCATGTCACACCCATCTTGAAGTCCCTTCACTGGCTACCTGTGTCCTCACGTATTCAATACAAAGTTATGTCAATCTGTTTTAACTGCCTTTCTGGCACCAGCCCAGAATACTTGTCCTCTTTGCTGCATGTGTATACACCCTCTCGTGAGCTCCGCTCCTCTTCTGATAAACGGAAGTTGTGTGTACCTTCTGTCCAAACTAAAACATTTGGTCAGCGCACTTTTGTTTATCAAGCCCCAGTGTTATGGAATACACTTCCTCTTGAAGTCAGAAACAGTGAGTCTGTCTCTGACTTTAAGAGGTCGTTGAAAACTCATCTCTTCAAGCTTTACTTTGAATAACTGCCAGTGTTTGATGCCTTAGTTGTAGTTCTGCAATCCTCCTTGTTTAGACTGAATGTTAAGTAGAATATTAATTATTATGTATGTATTGTTGTTTAGTTTATTGTAAAAGTGGTGTGTTCGGGTATTGTGTTTTGTTTGTTATGTGCATAATTATATGTCATTGTATTTTTAGTCTTGTGTACACTACAGATTGTAAAGCGCTTAGAGCTTTTGAGTAAGATTAAGCGCTATATAAATAATTATTATTATTATTATTATTATTATTATTATTATTATTATTATATGCGACCGGTGATACACGGATGCAACTTGAACGGCATCAGTGCCAGTTGTGTGATAAATACGAACAGCATCAATGAAACTTGACGCAAACTTGCTTTGCCTCAATCAGGGCCGTTTTGACAAAGCTGTGTATCCTGCCAGAAAATGTAGGCTTGTAAAATTTGCAACGCGTTTAGTCGAATCACGCGCGCCACCGTCCGCCATAATTATTGTCCAAGCAACAAGAAAGCTTGTGGGACCCAACAACAATTACTAGGGGGCGTGGCTTGTGATGCGCGCGCTCGGTGCGGTTTATATAGCTGCTATCACTTCTGTTTTGGCATTCCGCGGCTTACAAATGATCTCCAATCTCGACGATTATCTGTCATAAGACACGCAATTATAAGTTAAACAAAACAAAACAAACACTGAACAGACTTCTCAAAACCGCCGCTGAGACGTGTCATCATCATCAAGTTTAGGTCACTGTGCCTGTTGTCACGCGATCAATTTCTTCCTCCGGTGGCCGAGTACGAACGGGAAGGGGAAGGGGGGAAGAGGGGGTGGTATTAGGGCAATAGATTGAGTTGCACGTAATTTTCAATAGCCATTACCTGCTTGTAACTCCACCAGGGAGGCCCCTTTGGGGGCTTAACTGCCTGTCCCAAGTCAGGATAAAGGAGGAGGGTTAGGCGTGGGGCTAGCGACTCCACCCTGTAAAAAGAAACTTGCTACGGAAACGACAACAAGGGAAAAAGCGACAACCGACGCTGGGAGCGAAGCAGACCAGGAAACTGGACTTATGACGGATGGGGACCAAAGCCGCAAGGACGTCTCCACCCCGATAGCGGAACTCCTGACGCCAAAACGATGGATCAGAATTGGATGCTGGAACGTGCGAACGCTCTACCAGACTGGAAAGCTAGCGCAAGCAGTAAGTGAACTGAACCGCCACAAACTAACCCTCATGGGAGTAACAGAAGCAAGATGGACTGGTGCTGGCAGACAGAGGTTGAGCTCCGGAGAAGTCATCATCTGGTCTGGAAGAACAGACAACGAACACCGAGAAGGAGTTGCTGTCATCATCAATAAGAGCAAGGCCAACACCGTTCTACAGTGGAAACCTGTGAACGAGCGCCTGCTGTACGTCAGGATGAATTCCAAATACGCAAAGCTGTCTATTGTTGTGGGCTACGCACCGATAGACGACGCGGAAGAAGAGGATAAGGATGCATTCTACGACGCCCTCCAAGCTGTTTTGGAAGACATCCCTCGACATGACGTGCTGATGCTGATCGGTGACTTCAACGCTAAGGTCGGCTGCGACAATGAAGACAGAAAGAGGACCATGGGACGACATGGAGCGGGTGTGATCAACGACAACGGGGAGAGGCTGGTCAATTTCTGCGAGGAGAATGACTTGGTCATAGGAGGGACCCTGTTTGCGCATAGGGAGATCCACAAACTCACATGGAAATCACCAGACGGCAAGACCCAGAACCAGATCGACCACATCATCATTAATGGTCGCTGGAGGCACTCTCTGCAGGATGTGCGAGTGATGCGACATGCTGACATTGGCAGCGACCATAGTCTTCTGGTGGGGAAGGTGACATTGAAGCTTAGGAAAGTAAAGATAGGAGACACCAGAAATCGGCGCTACGACGTGGCCAAGTTGAAAGACCCAAAAGTGAAAGAAGAGTTTAGGTTGGCCCTCAGGAATAGATTTAGTGTTTTGGAAGATGAGACAGCGCTGACTATTGAAGATTTCAACAGAGCCATGAAGGAAACAGGAGGGGAAGTTTTAGGATACAGAAAGAGCAGGAAGACAGAGTGGATCTCGGAAGACACGTGGGCTCGCATAGAAGAGAGAAGACAGATCAAGAAGAAACTTTTGGATACCAAATCACCAAGACTGAAGGAAAGAATATCAAGAGAATACAGAGAGAAAGATCAAGCGGTGAAGACATCAGCGAGAAGAGACAAGAGAATGTACACAGAAAGGCTGGCAGAAGAAGCGGAGGCAGCTGCAAAACAGAGAGACATGAAGACAGTGTACCAGAACACCAAGAAGCTGAAGGGCGATTACGGGCAACACCACGACCTTCCAGTGAGAGCTGAAGATGGAACTCATGTCACAGTAGAGGAAGAGAAGCTGAAGAGATGGAAGCAACACTTCGAGTCCATCCTGAACCGCTCAGACCCACCAACCCTCACTGACATTCCTGAAGCGGAGGAGGACCTGGACATTAACCTCGGCAACATTACTATTGCGGAAGTCAAGCAGGCCATTCAAAAGCTGAAGAACGGGAAGGCACCTGGCGATGACGGAGTGTGCCCCGAGATGCTGAAAGTAGAAGATACGGTAACGCCGCAGCTTCTTTGTCAGATTTTTCAAAAGATCTGGGACACTGAGGAAGCGCCGAGCGATTGGAAGACCGGCACCATCGTCAAACTTCCGAAGAAAGGAGACCTGGGGAACTGTAACAACTGGCGAGGCATCACCTTACTATCCCTCACCAGCAAGATCTTCAGCCGCATTCTCCTTGAACGCATTACGACAGCAGTGAATGGCATCCTTCGCCGGGAGCAGGCAGGTTTTAGGAAAGGCAAGTCCTGCATTGACCATATTTTCGTACTGAGACAGATCCTTGAGCAGTCTAACGAATGGAATGGATCCCTCTATGTGGTCTTTGTAGACTTTGAGAAGGCCTTCGACAGTCTGCATCGAGACTCCCTTTGGAAAATCCTGCGATACTATGGAATCCCCCAGAAACTTGTCAACGTCATCAGGTCCCTGTACAAGAATTTTGAGTGCAGAGTCGTCCACAACAACCAGCTCACCGAACCGTTTAAGGTGGAAACCGGAGTGAAACAAGGATGTATTCTTTCGCCAATCCTATTCTCAATGGCAATTGATTGGATCATGCGCCGCACCACAGAGGGAAGGAGGCAGGGAATTCAGTGGACGCTGACCTCAATGCTGGATGACCTCGACTACGCCGATGATATCGGGCTGCTGGCAAGCAGAAACCAGGACATGCAACAGAAGACACAACAGTTGACACAGTCAGCAAGCTCCATAGGTCTCGGGGTCAACATTAGGAAGACTCAAGTCATGAGGAAGAACACCATAGTGGGCGACCCAATCACCATCAATGACCAACCTCTGCAAGAGGTGGACGAGTTCACGTACCTGGGCAGCAAGGTTACCACAGATGGAGACTGCACAAGGGAGATCACCACAAGAATCAGCAAAGCCAACCAAGCCTTCGCAATGCTGAAACCCATCTGGAGGACCACAAGCCTGAGCATCCACACCAAGCTCCGTATTTTTAAGAGCAACGTGCTGAGTGTCCTTCTATATGGGTCAGAATGCTGGAAATCCACTACCGCTACGGAACGCAAGCTGGATGTCTTCCAGAACAAGTGCCTGCGACGGATCATGAAGGTCTTCTGGCCAAACATGATTACAAACGAGGAACTACGGAAGAGAGCAGGCGCAGACAGCATCGCTGAAACCATCGCCACACGGAGATGGAGATGGCTAGGCCACGTTTGCAGAATGTCACCTGACTCATTACCAAGGGTGGCACTGAGATGGACACCACAGGGGAAGAGAAACCGTGGGCGACCAAAGGAGACGTGGCGCCGAACCGTGGAGCGAGAGCTCAAGAACAGAGGCCTTACTCTGCAAACAGCACCCAAAATAGCAGCTGACAGACAAAAGTGGCGCTCCCTTGCCGTCGCCTCAAGCACCAGACGGCGCAGAGAGGACTGAATGAAATGAATAATTACCTGCTTGTCCGTTTCAATGGCTTTGTTTTGAGCTGTTAGGTTTTAGTCCCCCTGCAAAACTGAACAGGGGGCTGGTTCCCGGTGAAAAAGCCCTCCTCCCCCGTTCCCCCTCCCCCCCCTTTAATATTTTGGGTTTGGGGTTCATTTTTTAAGGGGGGGGTTACACCACCACCGCCCCCCCCCCCACCCCCACCCCCACACCGCCCCCCGCCCCCACCCCACCCCCCACATTTTTAAAAGAAAATATAAGACATGTGTTGCTTGTCATTGCCCTAGCCCAGACCTCTCCCTCCGCTCCAGCTTCCCAGTCTGCCAGCAGTAAGGCACAGAGGGTGTTTACATTGTGACTTTATACACGAAAGTAGACTGTTCTGCAAGTAAACAAGATGGGATGAACCATAACCCACAAAGTCCCTTCTATATGAGAGCTATCTTCGCTGTCAAGGGTCTCTCTACCTTTTGTCTTTGACTTGATTCTAATGTTGAAATATCTCCTTCTGAAAAAGCCGCCAACAATTTATCATGCGTTATAAAGGATAGAAAAATAACGGTGTTCAATGACGAGGTACGAAATACCCACATTTTGGAGTTATCCTCGGCCTCTGAGCATTAAAATTCAGGAGACAAATCGACCATGATAGTTCAAGGGTGGTGGCAGAATATCTTGGCACCTTTAGGCTCCAAGCTATTCTGCCACTACCGTTGAACTATCATGGTCGAGTCATGTCTTGCTGTGATGTGTCGCGGGCAGAATGAGTTAACCTCTATAAAGGGTTACAGGTATTTTGACCACACTTAGAATATGGTAACCTCATCTCGACTCCGTATCTAAAAAGGCAAACTGTAGTACTAGACAGAGGCGAGCAACCATGCTGCTGAAGTCCCTTACAGATGTAGATTTCGAGGGCCGGCTAGGGAATCCTGACCTTCCGTCTCTCAAATATAGACGACTCCGTGGCGATATACTACTACATACACAATTCGTTACCGAATATGATGGTTCTACAATAAATCAAATATTCAAAATTTGCACCCTCGACAACAACCAGAAATCAAGACCATAAATTGTTCATACAGTTTTCCAGGACTAACATAAAAACACAAATCTTTTTAATAATAACCGTATTGCCAAATACTGGAATAACCTACCTACTCATGTTAAAAATGCCAAGTGTTTAGATCTATCTATCTATCTATCTATCTATCTATCTATCTATCTATCTATCTATCTATCTATCTATCTATCTATCTATATCCCGTAGTCTTGCCGACCGTTGGGGCACCACTGAAGACTTGGCAACCAGCTCCCTCCATTCCTCTCTGTTCTCTGCCATTCTTAGCGTATCGCGCAGCTTCAGGCCTGTCCACTCTGAGACATTGTCCTCCCATCTTTTCCTCTGTCTTCCTCTCCTTCGTCCTCCTTGCACAGTGCCCTGCAGGATTGTTTTGGCAAGCCCTGCTGAACGCGTGACATGTCCATACCACTTCAGTTTGCGTTTTTTCACAATGGCTAATAGGTCTTCATATGACCCGATGGCTTGCCTGATTCTGCTTCCCACTTCCACTTTTGTGACGTGATCTCTGTATGAAATGCCAAGCAGCCTTCGAAAACATCTCATTTCAGTGGCGTGTATCCTCCTTTCACGGTCTGCTGTAAGGGTCCATGACTCGCAGGCATACAAAAACACTGAGATGACTAAGGAGCGCATCAGTCTGATCTTGGAGCAGAGTGTGATGTTTCTGTCCTTCCATATGGTCTTCAATCTTGTCAGTGCTATTGTTGTGGGCAGTGGGCAGATGTTCACATCTGCACGGGACATAGACGACCCCGCCCTCCACGAGTCCCATGCTGCCTTGCAGGTTAGGTTTTGGATAACCAAAGGCTAGGGTGCTGACACGGTACCTGATTCGGTGTATGAACTTCCTTGATGAAGTCACCACCCAGGGCGAAGGAGTCCCATAAGGGTCTCCTCGGCCACGTGTCCAGGACCAAGGCGAGCCACAAGTTATGTGGAGTTTCGGCTTTTGCCCAAGACACACCACATGCAATGACAAGTGTTTAGATAGAGTTTTTTTAAAAACATTCTTGATAAGCTACCGACATTTCAGGAAGTCAGACATCTTTTTGGCCGACTACAAAATTAACATAATTATATGCAATATCTGAATATGGAAAGGACATTAGAGGCCGCGAGGCCTATTGTCCTCACTACCTGACCTGATATGCACCAGGGTGGTGACAGATCACCCTTGAACTATCGTGGTCGATATGTATTTTCTTGTAGCGTTTAGAGCTGAATGAGTTAACTCATTCGAGACGTGCAGTATACGAATACGCGGTTTATTTGTTTCGTATCCGTATGCCACAAGGTCTCGTCGAAATATGTCAATAACTCAAGGCCTCACACTTTCGAGGAAGCCAGGCAATTTGTCAAAAGAGGTCATTTACTAAACAGAGCGTGTTTTGAGTGCTAAACTTTGCCAATAACACGGGTTGTCCATATTGACTTGCCTTAACTCATTCGCGACCACCCGCATCCGGAATGAGTTAACCCTTTGGCTGTCGGTAGCGTGTTTTGTCGCGATGATTCCTACAATAATTACGGCCACTGGCAAAACGCAGATACCGACAGCGGGCTTTGATTGTTAAAATTCGCCGATACAACGGGTTATCAATGTTGTATTGCCTAAACTAAGAGTTTTCTACCCCTACACCCCCACCTCCCACCCCCACGATCCCCCACCCCCCACCCCCAGCTTTTCACAATCCATGTGAGTAGGCACACGTACCAAGAGGTTTTTCACTGCGTTTTGAGCGGAACGGAAGGAAATCTCCTGCGTACAAACTTGATGAAGAGCAGAAATGTCTTTCATTTTACGACACTCCAACTTTTGCATTGTCGTATGACGTACTACGATTATTACTTATAAAGGGGATTTTGCAATATATTAACCATTTACTTCCTGGAGAATGTCGCTTTAACCAAGACTCTTCTATCCCTTTGGTCACAAGCCATATAGTTAACTCATTCTACCCCAACACCGAAATCCCCAAATTTTGCCGTCGTCCTCTGAAGACTGCAGTCTAGTGCAGGACACAGATCGACCATGATAGTTCAAGGGTGATGCCAGAATAGCTTGGCGCCCATAGGCGCCAAGCTATTCTGGCATCACCCTTGAACTATCATGGTCGATCCTTATCTTGCTGTGGTGTGTCTGGGGTAGAATGAGTTAATGAAGGTAGGTGCACGTAACATATGTGTCCTTTCGCGAATTGGAAAACTCTCATGTTGAAAGCCGTGGAGAAGAGAGAAAAAAAAAATCTTTCATTTTACATTCAAACGTCATACTTGTAATTCAACAGTTAGACCTTTCGTGTGGCATTTTTGTAAGACATTCGCAGAACATTTATAAAGGTGATATTGCGAACTAATAACCTTTACTGCCTATTCGCATAAATATGTAATCGTCCCCAATAAGCGGCGCCTCCCCGAATTGAGCAGGCTCATGAGAATTTTATATCCACCATCTTGAAAATCTTTAACTCATTTAAATCCAAGGCCAAATTTCCCAGCTTTGTAATGGGTCACCTAACGACTATGTACCAGCTGCAGGGAATGGATCGACCACGATAGTTCAAGGGTAGTGCCAGATTAGCTTGGCGCTATCATAGTCCGTTCTCTTAGGTCGATTTAGACGTGAATTGTGCATTTTGAAGTTGTCTTTCCGACGTTTTGTACAGTTGTAGTCCTCTATCCGATGAGCGTTTTTGACGCCTGGGGAATCGCGGATTCAGTTCGGTTTTCATGGCAACCGCACTTTAATATAGTCGCTTAAACCCTGCGAGATTTAGTTTTCTGACCATACCGCACAAACAATTCAAAATATTTTAAAATAAATTTACAGAATTTATTGTTTGTGTGTTCAGTTGAGATAGAGACTGTACTGTTATTTGCATAAAATTTGCTGCTAGTGCGTTTGTATGTTCGTACACACGCATATCTGCATATTTTCCCGTTCCTTTAAACGTGTAATAGTCAGAATCTTTAGAGATACTTTTGAGCTGCTGTGTTTGACTACAAAGATACCAGTTCATTAGTATGTTTTAGCGACTGTTTTCTGCATTTTGCATATGTCCGGGCAAGGTCAAAGGTCACAATAGTGTTTATATACCTGTAATGGCCAGCAATACAGTAGACACAACATTTGATCACACAAGCAGGACTCAGGACATGTAGGATGATGTTATGTCTATCAAACAACCGCTATTGATCAAGGATGAGGTCAAATAATGGTTAAAGGCAATACATACTGTGCTGACAAATTTAGCATCGGAATACTCTCGTAAACTATGGGAGCTAGAGATTTAAACTTGACACTTGATTAGTTTGATGTAAGACTTTTTTAAAAATATATCATTTTGGCTGACCCTTCTAAAAGGCCAAGGACACAAAGACAAAAAAAGGACATAATTCACCAGTTTTCTAGTTTGTTCAGATGCTATAACAGTTTTATACATTTAGAGGTCAAACATGGACCACAGGTTGCTTTGGAGAAGACATTTCTGTGCGTGCTTGGTTTGTGGACTATTCTAATAGTTCAAGCGAACAAGACGTCAACACATACATAATAATGCCTAGTTTCAAACAAACTCTTGGTGATTTCAGGTGTTTTAGCCAACATTTTAATGAAATTTTACATACAACTAGTTTATAATAAGATATGTCAATTCATACTCATGGGCGGATCTGGGGGGGGGGGGGCACAGGGGTTCCGGCTCACCCACCACCCCCCCACCCACCCACCCACCCCCTCCCCCCACCACGACCCAAAATTCTTTAAAATGCTATAACAATGTCCCTTTTTGGGGTGTTTGGACCCCCACCCTGTTGTTTGATATTTTGGCGAACGGTGAGAGTCTTAACACGCACGCGCCTTACCTTCCCCCATACCCCATCCCCGACCCCCCCCCATTCCCCCCCCCTCCCCCCTCCCCCCCCCCCCCCCCCCCCCCCCCCCCCCCCCCCCCCCCCCCGCTTTTTTGGTTTTGCGTCGGGGAGGCCTTTTGTGTCAGGTTAAAAATCCCAAACAAAATGTAGGACCCCCCTCCCTCCCCCGAGGTAACTGATCCGCCCCTGATTCTACTTTGGGTGATTTCTGACTCTGCTCACTCCTGGTTTCTCTCCTACCTCTCCGACAGACAGCAGTCCGTCACCATCGACGGCGTCTCCTCCAACCCAGTCAGGCTCTCCTGCGGCGTTCCTCAGGGGTCCGTCCTGGGCCCGGTCCTTTTTACACTCTACATCTCCCCCCTGTCCAACATCATCCAGTCTCACCACATACACCACCACCTCTACGCTGACGACTCACAACTACTAGACAAAGACAAACTCGACAACACTCAGACACTACTGACTCGCACGGCTGACTGCTATGAGGACGTGAAAAACTGGATGACAGCAAACAAGCTCAAACTGAACGACGACAAAACGGAAGCCATGCTGGTAGGCACTCGCCAGAAACTTTCCCAGCTCTCTCCCTCTCTCCACCTTCAACTCGACAGCACCCCCATCTCCCTCTCTGACTCGGTCAAGAACCTTGGCGTTATCCTCGATTCCTCTCTTTTCATGACCAGCTTCGTCTCCGCCACGGCCCAGGCATGTTATTTCCACCTCCGCCGCATCAGTCAGATCAGAAAATACCTCACTACCGAAGCTGCCACCAAACTCGCTGTCTCTCTCATCTTATCTCGCATCGACTACTGCAACTCTCTCCTTTCTGGCCTTCCTCACTCCACCACTCTCACTCTCCAGCGCGTCCAGAACAATGCTGCCCGCCTCGTCCTCAGAAAGAAAAAATCCGACCACATCACTCCCCTGCTCAAGCTCCTTCACTGGCTCCCCATCCCCCAACGCATCCAATACAAGATACTGTCTCTCTGCTACAAATCCCTGAACAACTACGCTCCTGCGTATCTCTCCAACTTACTTCACCCCTACACTCCTCCCCGCTCCCTCCGCTCCGCCTCTGACCCTCTCCGACTCCTCATCCCCCGCACCAAACTCATCACTTTCGGCCCCCGCTCTTTCTCAGTATACGGTCCAACCACCTGGAACACTCTCCCACTCTCTCTCCGTCAGAAACACTCGCTCTCCTCCTTCCAGTCTGCCCTCAAAACTCATCTCTTTCAACAGTTCTAGCACTATATCACCACACTCCCCAGCCCAAGCTGACCGTCGTAATGTATCTTCACTATTTGTTTTACGTGAGTCATTGTCTAAAGCGTGCGCATGCGTGTGCGAGTTGTGAGTGCGCGCTTAGAGTTATAATTATTATAAGATAAGCGCATTATAAATACCGTAATTATTATTATTATTATTTCTCTGATAGGTCTTGGGTCAACATATAAAATCGAAATACCTATAATGTATTTTCCAGGTGCCATTGGTTGATGATATCAATGAAACACGTTCAGTGACTTGGTTCATACACATCTTTAAATTGTTCACTTAACAAGTGTAAGAGGAACTGCTATGATAAAGTTTGGATAATCCCTACCGGTAAGGCCAAGGTCACGTCGGCCATATTTGGTTTTGGTCTGCTTTTGCAAAGTCTTCTATTATTTAAATTTGGTGAAATAGTAGATATTAAACACAAAAATGTTAATGTGCAAGAAATGCATCGGTCTGTGTAAGGTCAAGGTTGTGGTGGCCATTTTGTTTTCAATTCATGTATTCTTGTTAGGGCAATATCCTTAGAACCATTGGACCCATATTACTCAAACCTTACAAGATGATAGCCTTTGATAAACGACAGTGTACTTAACAAAATCAATCCGTTATAGTCAAGGTCATGGTCACGACGGCAATGTTTGTTTTTGGTCTTTTCAAGCGAGATCCTTGAAAAAATTTGATTAATTTATTCCAGACTTCAGATAGCAGCAACACACTATACTAATAGGAACTGTTTTTGTGCAAGAGCGACGCCATTTCCGTGAAGGTCAAGATTGTGGCAATCGTATTTGTTTCACATTGTGTATTTTTCTCAGGACCATATATATGTAACCGCGAACTGGCTTTGACTGTAACATGAGCTAGTCCGAACTGTATGGTTTCTGCAAACCTCAGTTAGCTTAGAGAACGGTTTGGAGCTTTCATGATCACAATTTCCATATAATCTGACCCTCGAATGTAGTAATACATACACAAATCTTTCTCGAGTTTAAATATGGTTGTCATGGAAACCGTATAAAGCAAACACACGGTCTGTATAAATTAACTTGATCATCTTTCAAGCAGCTGTGTTTCTGCAGAGTAAGGTAAATATACAGCTATCAATGAAGGGTCTGTGTTTTGACAAGCACAACTCAAGCAATTTTAAAGTGTATTCCATAAACAAACAGCTATAACGCATTCTCTGTCAACGGTGCGTAAGTGCCCACCAGTAATTTTTATTTTGTTTTCTATTTAAACCTGAAATCCATGGTAAAGATTGCAAAATGCTATTTCTCTCATCCCCAAAAATGGTATACATAGGATATGGAAAGGCCATTTTTAATATTGTTTGCCATTGTAACATTTAGCAAAATCTTTGATACCCCAGGTGTGGAATTTTCATCTATCACGATTTTCTACCGCCGTGCAAAATTTTAGAGCAATCGGTCCATAATGCTTGATTCTGCCATACGAGATCGGACTATCAGACGTCAAGCTAATCTGACAATACCCTTTAATTATCATAGCCGATCCATCCCTTGCTGTAGTGCGTCGGGACTAAATGAGTTAAAAGGAGGAAGTATAACATAGTTATCTGCTAGCAGACTATTGTCACACCATATAATACACTATGTGACCACGCGGTTGTTGTCTGGTTTTGTTGCCTTTGTTGCTGTTCTTGCTGTCAGTTGTTTCGATCGTTTCATTCATTCGTTCGTTTCGTTCGTGTCGTTAGTCCTTTTTTTCAGCGTGCCTGTTGTTTGATTGATTGTTTTTATAATTGAGTGTTTGTGTTTCAATTGTTCTGTGTGTGTGTGTGTGTGTGTGTGTGTGTGTGTGTGTGTGTGTGTGTGTGTGTGTGTGTGTGTGTGTGTGTGTGTGTGTGTGTGTGTGTGTGTGTGTGTGTGTGTGTGTGTGTGTGTGTGTGTGTGATTTCGCTTGCCTTCTCCGTGGAAGGATCATTGTCAAAAAGCACCTGTTTTCCCTTCCCGACTTGGCTGTTTTGTTTTGGTTTTGGTTTTGTTTCTGTGTGTGTGTGTGTGTGTGTGTGTGTGTGTGTGTGTGTGTGTGTGTGTGTGTGTGTGTGTGTGTGTGTGTGTGTGTGTGTTAAACAACCTGTGAACGAGCCTTTTCTCTGCCATTTCTATTTTCAGTGTGCAGGCAGCATTTACCAGCTTTGGTGAAAATAATACTTTGGGAAAGGCCGAAAACAACTAATTAGGAGTCAGGTGAACTGGCCTAAAATAATATTAAACACATGTACACATGCACACACACACACACACACTCTCTCTCTCTCTCTCTCTCTCTCTCTCTCTCTCTCTCTCTCTCTCTCTCTCTCTCTCTCTCACAAACCAAATGCATGCTGATTACCAAACGGCAAAAGCATCAGTTGAACCCCCCTCCCCTTCAACTAACACTTAACGGCCAGCCTGTGGAGCAAGTCAGAGAACAACGCGTGCTTGGAATCAACTTAGACGACAAGTTGTGCTGGCAAGGCCACATTACTAACCTGTGTAAAATAGTATCTAAAAATGTATTCCTCCTGTCGAAATTGAGACATTTCGCTGATGAGCCAACAAGGAAACTCTTCTCCTATGCCCATATTCAGTCACATTTGGATTATGTTTCATCTATTTGGGACGGTAGTAGCGATGCTAATTTAAAAAGTCTGAACTCGCTCCACAGAAGAGCCATTAAACTCATTGTTGACAGACCCTCAGAAGTCATTAGTACTGACAATAAGTTCAAGCTGTTAGACATTTGCCACTTGAAAAACAGTTTAAGTATAAAAAGTTGGTGCTCATGCGCAAAATCACCCTCTCAGAAACACCAGCCTATCTCAATAGTTTGTTCCACTTTGCTCATACGAGGTCCAGTCGAATACCAGGGAACAATCTTGTTGTACCGATGCCTCGACTGGACATTTATAGATCGTCATTGTCCTATTCTGGTGCAAAGTTATGGAACTCTATTCCTGCGGATGTTAGAGCCGCGCCATCGCTTAAAACTTACAAGACCATGCTGCTCAAACATCTAGACAAAACTTAATTTTTCCTTTTATTTTTTATTTCTGTTTTTATTTTTACATGTAGCACTCCATGCCTTATGCGGCATTTCACGGATAGTCTGCATTCTCTTCTAACATTTAATTTTATGAACGCATGTAATATACCGCTGGCATTCAAGCAAGCCGCATTATGTAATATCCATGACCCCATGGACTCGGCTGGCCAGACGGGATGCCGTCGATATACCCAGCATTGGGCGCTCGCGCCGCGTGGCAGTGCTGTGGTTTCTTCGCGTCGACCCGCGCGCGCGATGATTGCGGGATCGCTATACATTACTTTTACATGGATATTACTGCAGACTCTAGCATCTAGCTGTGCGCGGTTTAGTAGTGGCGCGGGGAGGCCGCTATCGCGTGTGTGTGCGGGTGTGTGTTTATCTGTGTGTGAGTGCAAGTGTATGTGTGTGCACGCGCGCATCCCTCACCTGCTTGCACACACGCGCGCGCGCGTGTGTGTGTGCCAGTATGTGTGTGTGTGTGTGTGTATGCCTGTTGTATGTTTGTTGGAGTGAGTCGTGTTGATTTTTATGATGACTCAGAACAATAGCGGTTTTATGTACAAAATCCTTTATACTTTTTATATTTGCTGTAGTATAGTTTTAAGTGATAGAATGTATGTGTACATGATATACTGATGTGTGTGTCAGTGTGTGCCCGTGTGTGTGTGGAGGGTTGTGCAGGCTTGGCTTGGCGCCTGTAGGCTACAAGCTAATCTGACGTGTGCACGCGGCAATTGCACACCGGCGCGCGCGTGTGTGTGTAAGAGAGTGATTTTATGTACGTTATTTTGTTTTGTAGTGTGTAGCAAGGACAAGAATGAAAACAGGTCTGCGCACCTATTCTTTTATCCTTGGAAAATAAAGTTTCATTCATTTATTCATTCATTCTCATTCATTCTCTCACACACACTTATTTTAACCGTTTAGCTGTCGGTAGCGCTTTTTGTCGCGATGATTCTTGCAGGGATCATCGCGACAAAAAGCGCTGCCCAGACCCAAAGGGTTAAATGTTGATGTGGACTGGCATTCCATCGTGTTCCTGTCATTCTCCTTAGCGAGAAAGTGAGGTGGACGTGATCGAGCATACTAGCCCATTGTGATCTAAAGCGCTACAAGAAGAAAGGATCCAAAATGGTAGTTCAAAGTTGGTGCCAGAATACCTTGGCGCCTGTAGGCGCCAAGCTATTCGGGAACAACTCTTTAGAACTATCAATCATGATCAATCTGCCTGCTGAATGTTTATGTACTCATGTCTTGAAGCTTAGGTATTTTGGAACCGCCCTTGAACTATCAAAGTTGATGTCTTCTGAAGTGTAACAAATGACAATTAAAAAAAAACATAATAATAGATGATGATGGTGATGATAGAAATAACAAGAAGAAGGAGGAGGAGAATAACAATAAAGCGTTAAATGCGCGGCGTGTTCAAATATGGTATAGAGAAAGAAGTACTAGACGTCACTAGCAGGTAGCGTACTTTGTTCGCTTCGAAATAACCGTGCTATTTCTCCGCTTACTAAACGACAAATTACGTCGGTGGAAATCAGCTTTTCATGTGATATCGGATTCTAATAGGCAGCACTTTGGTTTTTTTAAACATGACTCAGTTGTTCAAACAAATATTTATAATGAACGTCTGAAATATAATTACAATAACAATCAACCTATCATATGAACAAATAACTAGTTTTTTATGAAGTAAACTTTGACCTGATTGAATTCTCGGCACGTTCGCAGGAGCCTTATTTGTTCGCTTCACACACAAAAAACGTCCCATTTCTCCGCTTACGCGAGAAATGGCACGGTTATTTAGAAGCAAAACAAAGTCGGCTAGAAAACCCTCTAGCATTCTGGCCAATCATTAGAGTCACGTCTTTCAAAGTTTTACAGACCTAGCCCTTGGACAGGTCAGCATGGAGACTAACTAGCAGGTTGTGGCAGCCACAACACTTTGAATTACGTAATTATCATGCCGAGATCTTACCAGTCCGCGAATGACGTCGGATGTCTTCTTTGGTCTGGGAATGTGAACGGAACAAAGTCCTATCTCTAAATGCAGGTCGATCGTCTACATCTCTTCACGTCACGCAAGAAGCATAGATTCTCATGAACCCCTGCGACCGCAGCGGCTCATGAGAATCCACGCCTCTTGCGTGAAAAGATGCAGAGATTCAAACTGTTGGGTGTCTGTCTCTTTTGCAGAGAGACGAGTGTGATCGATGGACCGCTCAGTTAGGTCACCAAGACACAGAGGATGTCGCAGGCCCGAGGGATCAGTATGGAATTTCATCTACCCATCAGTCTTGCCATAAATGCAGATGGGGGTAACTGATGCGAAAGAGAACTAGTCATTACGTGTGCAGAGCAGGGGTTTCATTTCACGGCTATCAGGATTACGCTGATGTTTGCCTACTCCTTGACGCCAAGTCCCGAGAAATGCACATTTTTCAACATTTTGTTAACCCCTTCGCTGCCAGTGATCACGAATAAAACTGAGAACAAAGTTTCATTAAGAACAAAACACTAAACAAGAGACATAAATCCCCATGAGCCCCCGCGACTGCGGGGGCTCATGAGGATTTTTGTCTCTTGCAGCTGGGTAACGTGTGCCTTGCCCCAGCAATAAAGGGGTTATTCCTTCCCGCCCCCCTCCCCCGCCCCCACCCACCCCCCACCCCCATCCCCCTCACTAGTCTCGGGATCTAACCCCTCTCCCCTCCCTCATTCTCCTACTCACCCACACCCCTAACATATCTGTGCACTCACACCCACACGCACCCACACAGACATATATACTGCACTCATACACTATAATTGTTCGTGTCAACCCCGTGTATTCATTTCCAGTTACAGTCCCCTAAAGGCTTCTTACTCGCAGAAATTCTGCCTTTAGAGGCAAAAGACAGTAGTAAGTCATTTTTGTGAAAAGCGAGATTTTCATTGTATTACATTGAAAATCTCGCTTTTGACAAAAATGGACTTGCAAAAGAAAAAGATATTAAGCCACATATTTGTGAAAAGCGAGATTTTGTATTTAAATTCAATGGAAATGTCGCTTTTCATTAAAAAAAAATAGGCTTACTGTTTGTCTTCCTAAAGCAGAAATGGCCTTCTTTTACGTCTTCAGTTTGGGATCCACCGCATGCACTTATTCAATGTTGACTGAGCTGCTGTTACGAAGATGCATGGCCTAATGATCGCAGTTATCAAGTGTCAAATCTGTGAATATTGTTTAGACGCCCTGGGAAATATTTTCTTGTACCTGTTTTTCATTCATAACACCTTCTGCAGCCTTCGTTGGTAACATTATTCAGAACAAATCCGGGGCTGTGGCAAATGGAATCCTATAGTCCATAAGCCAGTCCTGGCTACCGTGCACCCCCCCCCCACCCCCCCCACCCCCACCCCCCCCCACCCCCGCCCCCAGTCACTCAATAAGATGGGTTTCAAAATGTACCTTAGTATGTCCTGAAATGTTTAAGCCATGTTCCCCTAAAATCCTTATGAACACACCAGAGATATAGCCGATGGCATCAAGGGTAACCCTATTCACGCTCTTTGCGGATGCTAAAATGAGGTTAAGAAACATTTTCCTCTAAAGAAATCAGAATTCATTCCAGAAGTCCAAATCGGGCAATATTACATTAAGGCACACCTTCTGCATCCTGTGCAAAAAAACAGAATGAACAATTTGAATCTCTGGCTCACAGTGAAGGTATGTGTGCACCCAGTAAACGGTCATTTCCGCGAAATCGCAAGAAAAGACAAAAATAATGTGTCAGATGCCTTCAGACATTTTCTATAGCACTGGCAGGCAATTTTCAGGCTTACATCATTACAACAGGATGTCACAATTATTATAAACTTGACTAGGTGATTCTGTGATTACTGTGAGTGCCACAATGGTTGATTTTGTATCCCTACCCCCAAGTTGTAAAAATACACAAAATTAATTAGAAAAAAATTACTAAAGTTATTCAATTTCATTTTGACCTCTCTTTACCTACTACGTCTCAATAATGTGAGCTTAAAGTGCAAGAAAATAAGGAGAGTCGACATCCATTCGAGGTGAATGATAGCTTTTTCCCATTTAAAATCTTTAAATCTTATATTATTGTTCTGGCTGCCAATACGTGAGCTGTCAAGAGCTCGGCAGCATGTTTTCAGAGTTTGGTGTACAGGGGTGTGTCTTCTGGTCAGAACTGCTAGCCGACCGCTTCTCTGTATGGACAGGTCTGGAGAAAGTGCTAAGGAGACTGATTTTCTACACCACATTCGCATAGGGCTGTTTCCGCATAACCCAGTCTCACGTGAGGTGAGTCCAGTGTGATCAGTGAGTAGATGAAAGATGGTGGCCTGGCTCTCCCTGTTCAGCTTGTTGATGTCGTCTGCACACGGGCTGCAGCCGCCGTTCTGCTGTTGCCAATCACTTTGTTGCTGTAGTGTCTTGGTTTCTTTACAGGAGGTTGTGATCTTGAGGTAGTCTAGCGTCTGCTTTGACCAGGCTGTCAGCCTCTCCATTCCTAGCTACTCCAGAATGCACTGGAGTCCACTGCAGCACTATTTTGTGGAAAGGGATTCCAGTCTATATTTAAGCTTCCTGGTGAGGAGATCAGTGGATCAGGCTGCTGCCTTACCCTAGCTAGTGCTCTGCTGCTGTGTTGAGCAGCTGCAGATCTGTAGTTGGAGCTGCTGTCGCCAGCTGGTAAGGAGAGGGAGGTAGTAGTGCGGTCTGAACAACAGATGTACACGCCACTTCCTTCATTCCGCATGGCGTCTTGTGCGGACCCGCCTGTGTAGATGTGAGCACAGCTGCTGTGAGGGTAGCGCTTGTGCATTATCTCCTGCGAGATGGTTTTGTGCAGAGCCACGACCTATGACAAAGAGTCCTGGAACATCGTTTATGTTGTCTAGAAGGCTCTTTGAGATGTTCATGTATCTGAAGGGAGTTCTTCACACATCTTGGGCTTGGTTACCAGGACGTCAGCGTTAGCCCATTGTAGGACCTTCAGTTGGTGGTTCAGACTTGGGGATTTCTGACGGTTCTTGGTCTGCTCCTGTAGTCTCCAGTGCTGTCGGTGTTTAGTAAGTCTCTTCATCGTGTGTGCTGTTCTGCGTTCCAGTGGCTCCAATGTCCTCCATTTCCTACATCGGGGTGCTCCAGATGGCTCTAAGAATGTCACTGCATCATGAGAATGACCCATGTTCTGCATCAAGCCTGGCGTTTTTTGGATATGCAGGCAGTGTTTCATGTTGTCGATGTATCTTGGTACCGCACTACTGATCTCACCGAGCTGGTGTTTGCTTGCGCCAGGATGCTGTAATTTGCGCCAATATGGTCCCCACCAGGTTTCTTCATCAGAGACTTTTTCGCAGCTCAAGCTTCCATGGCTTCGATGTGAGTCCTCAACGTGAATCCAGTAATTTATGTGTTGCCAGTTGACTCCATTGGCTTCATCCTGGATTCTGCAGTATGCTATTTTTTTATGTTCTGCTGCGCTCCACACTGCAAAGTCATCCGCATGGAGGATGTTCGAGACGAACCTTGGTACTGCTGTACTGATGACCAAGAACAGCATCAGACACAACATCTCCCTGAGGTACAGCTTCCCCGAGTTTGACAAGACCGCTGAATGTGCAGACGGTAGAAGCTGCAGCGGCAGCCCCTGTTAAACATGCCTTAACTAAAAAGAATTACAATTAAATTGATGGATCACATTGAAATTATTGAAATGATTACAAATTTGTATGCTCAATATGCATACTTTGTTAAGAAAACTGGCAACAAAAATATTTAAACAGAGGAGTATGACATAAGCAATTGTTTGATCATTTTGCATTCCATTGCGTACTGGTAAAATGGGGGTAGGGCAGCAGATTTAGCCACTGTGGCCCCTAAATGCATCACAGCATCATAAAATCAGGTTGGGAGTAACTGTGGTACTCTATCCTAACTAATAAAACCTAAAACGAAGACATATCAGTTGAATACTATATTTCTGAGGGCGTCGGAAACAACGTACGTTTCCCAATTCGGCAATTTTAAATGGGAAAGAAAGTTATCATTCACCACGAACGTACCGTAAAGGATGCCGACTTTTCTTATTTTCGTGCACTTTATCAGTGCTCACAGTATTGAAACTTAATAGGTAAAGAGAGGTCAAAATGAAATGGAATAACTTTAGTAATTTTTTCTAATTAATTTTGTGTATTTTTACAACTTGGGGGTAGGGATACAAAATTTAAAAAAAACTGTGGCACTCACAGTAATCACAGCATCACCTAGTCAAATTTATCACAATTGCGACATCCTGTTGTGATGATGTAAGCCTGAAAATGGACGGCCAGTGCGATAGAAAATGTCTGAAGGCATCTGACACATTATTTTTGTCTTTTTTTGCGATTTCGCGGAAATGAACGTTTACTGGGTGCACAAATACCTTCACTGTGAGCCAGAGATTCAATATTTTTTCATTCTGTTTTTTTGCAGAGGATGCAAAAGGTGTGCCTTAACATAATAATGCCTGATTTGCGCTTCTGGAATAAATTCTGATTTCTTTAGAAGAAAATGTTTCTTAACCTCATTTTAGCATCAGCGAAGAGCGTGAATGGGGGCACCCTTGCGCCATCGGCTATCTCTCTATCTGGTGTGTTCCTAAGGACTTTCGGGGAACATGGCTTAAACATCTCAGGACATACTAATGTAC
Source organism: Semisulcospira habei (assembly GCA_036245525.1). Lineage (NCBI taxonomy): Eukaryota > Metazoa > Mollusca > Gastropoda > Semisulcospiridae > Semisulcospira > Semisulcospira habei. The sequence goes on along the minus strand of BTPG01000003.1, from coordinate 182,999,567 downwards.
ACTTTGAAACCCATCTTATTGAGTACTGGGGGGGAGGGGGGGGGCGCACGGTAGACCGGGCTAGCGTATGAACTACTATGCTAACAGGTCAAAATGTAGAAAATAATATGAAAGTTGTACTCAAAAAATGACATACAAGCTCAGGAAATGGATCGACCATGATAGTTCAAGTGTGGTGACAAAATATCTTGGCGGCAAGATAGTTAAAGGGTGGTGCCATAATGGGTTTGCGTCAGTACAGTGCAAGAGTGATAACGGAATAGGTTGGCGCCAAGATCGTTCAAGGTTGGTGCCAGAATAGCTTGGCGCCAAGATAATTCACTGGTGACACCAGAATAGCTTGGCTCCATGAGTCGCCAAGCTGTTCTGGTACCACCCTAGAACTATCACGGTCAATTCACCTCCTGGTGTAGATTATCAAAGGTGAATGGGTTAACCCATTTAGTCCGAAGACCCTACAGCAGGAGATGATTGGACCGTGATAATTCAAGGGTAGTGCCAGATTAGCTTGCCGCCTGAAGGCGCCAAGATATTCTGGCACTACCCTTGAATTATCACTGTCCATCCATCTCCTGCAGCTGGTACATAGTTGTCAGGTGACAACTCTAATATTTGGGAAATGGGGCTTTGGGGTTAACAGGGTTAACTCATTGTACCCCAGACACACCACAGCAAGATATTGATCGACCATGATAGTTCAAGGGCGATGCCAGAATAGCTTGGCGCCTATGGGCGCCAACCTATTCTGGCATCACCCTTGAACTATCATGGTCGATCTGTGTCCTGCACTGCAATGCAGTCTTCAGAGGACAACGGCAAAATTTGGGGATTTCGGTGATGGGGTAGAATGAGTTGAGGGAGTTGACCTTAGGGAGATTCTATAACACCTCCAAAAACAAGGTCGCCTTCCAGTCCTCCTCACATAGTTTCTTTTATCTTTCATATTGCAAATTGTGGACGCTTGCTTCAGCTGGTGTTATTTTACAATAGCTAGATTACCACTTACCTCACAGAATAGTGCACACGAACTGGACACGTCAAACTGCTGTTGTACTGACAATGAAAAGCAGTCGTTCATCTAAAACAAAAAAGCAAATTTTCCCTTTATAATGTATCACAAAATTCGCAGGCACTTGTCAATCTAAATTTGACTGCTTGGTAAGAAATAAAAAATAAATAAATAAATAAATAAATAATAAAAGGCGCATGGCCTGGCGGCTGACTGGGTGGACTCGTTGCCATTGTGTCGAGTAAATGACAGGAGTCCCAGCGAATATAATAGGAACCGTTTTCAGAGCTGCTGCATGGGTTTGAAGTTTTGCTCGGGACCAGGCAACAACCTGAAGCGTAAGAATGGATTATTCTTAAGGGGTCTCATCTGGTTTTCTCCTACAGCAGATTCTAGCTGGAACTGGACTGGAACTCGCAGCTGCTCTCGGTCAGCATGACATATAAAGTAGCACTTTTACTCCCAGAGGCGATGGCCGGGCACACGTTAACCCATTACAGCCTGAGGCTGCTTTTTTTTAATTGCTGATTGTCCTATGGAGGCTACTGTTCAGGTTAGGAAATAGATCAACGATTTTTGTTCAAAGGTGGTGCCAGAATAGCTTGGCGCCTCAGGCGTCAAGCTATTCTGGCACCACCTTTGAACTATCATAGTCAAACCAGTTTCAAGCAGTAGTGTATCAGGATGAAAAGAGTTCTGCTCTCGGTCAGCATGAGATGACGTAACCCTTTTACTCCCAGACACGATGGCCGGAGCACCCTTTAACCCTTTCATTGCCAATGGATGCAGGTCACGCTTCTGAAATCTGTATTAACCCTTATCATTCGGAATACACCAGTGTGTGAAATAAGTTTGACTAAAATAGTTCAAGGGTAGTGCCAGAATAGCTTGGCGCCTCGCGCCAAGCTATTCTGGCACCACCTTTAAACTAAAGCCATTGGTCCATATCCTTATCTGTAAGTACTATAAGGTAGCTTAAATATGGCAGTGTACAAATTTGAAGCTTTTAGCCTCAGTATGATAGGGGTTAATACAACGCCAAAGAGCCCCAGCCGTCCCAGGAACACGGGTACAAACTGGAATCAACAAGAGGCATAGATGCTCATGAGCCCCCGCAACTAACCCCTTCAGCGCGAGTAGACGCAGATTGTGTTCTGACATCATGAGTAAATTCAGCGTCAGAGAGGCCTATCCGTGAAAGGAGCATGGATACAAAGTGGTTTCAGCAAGAGGTATAGATCCTCATGAGTCCATGCTATTGCGGGGGCTCATGAGGATCTATTTCTCTTGGAGTTGTTTGCTGTTCACATTTCTACGGCAGTAAATGGGTTAATGCATTCAGCCCTGACATAGGATACAGATCGAAGATGATAGTTCAAGGGTGGAGACAGGACTGCGCTTCTGGAGGTGCCAAGCTGTTCTGACACCGCCGGTGAGCTGTCAAGGTCGATCTGTCCCCTGAACTGAAATGATTTCTTCAGAGGACAATTTCTAATTTTCAATTCTAGGAATTCCAGCCTTTGGGATCAATGTCTTAATAGCCAGTCCTTCAGCCAGTTTCTCACATCTTCAAGAAGAAAGATTATAATGACTCCCCTGCGGCCGCTGGGGTCACACTAAAGATGCTTATTGCTCCTAGAGGGCGGTCCCGTTTCCATCCCTAGTGAAGACACTAAAATCCCCGGCATCTACGCACCACAACACTCAGCCAAGATTCTAAAACTGGCTCACGCTGTTCGCAACAGACGACGCATAAAACGTCTTTTGTGTGCTGATTCTTTTCAAAGCGACCTACTCCAGGCAGCAAAGGGTTAACTCATTCGCGGCCAGCCGCATCCGGATGCGCGGCTTATGCGGCCGCGCATCCGGATGCGGCTGGCCGCGAATAAATTAATGGATCGCAATATCTCCTTTGTGAGCGTTTTTAGTATGTCTTACAATAATGCTGAATAAAAGGGCTAATTAAATTATGAAGTTTCGATGTCGGAAAAATATTTTTTAATGTTTCTGCTCCTCGTACAATGAAAGACGCTTCTGCTCGTCTTCTCCATTGTGCGATGGAGAGTTCTTTCCCTTACGCTCAAAAGGCAAACCTCTGATATTTACGTGTGCCTGCTCACGTGGATTATGAAAAGAAGGACAGAAACGTTATAGCTGAGCCAATACATCATTGATAACACGCTGTATAGGCGAATTTTATCAATAAAAGCATGCCCTGGAGCAACCCAGTATGCAAGGGTCTTCGGGGCCACAGTGGGCCAGAAGACTTTCTGCTGCTGGGGAAGGGGTGAACTCCAGGTTCGATTACGGACGTCCGGGAAAAAAAAGCTTGTCTTTCTGTAAAAAAAAAAATTCTCGTCAGAAACACAAACACACAAACTCACTTCACTGGGAAGGCATCGACCTGGTATTTCTCTCTATGGGGGACTTCGCATCACAGACAAAGCTGTAAGAGCATCCTCAGGTGGCATATTCCCTTAAGCCTGTGTGTTTTCGCTCAGTCCCGACCTTTCGGGCCCCATTTCAGTGCGCAAAAGGTCCTCGGCCCGACGTCGGCCGCAGTCGGTCCGAGGAACTTTTGCTCCCTGGGTTTCATGCAATCGATAGCGGACTGACGTACGCGACCTTTTGTGAATTTACTGCCTGTCTCATAAACATTGTCCGAGGTACGTTAGTAGAAAAGGCTTGCCACACATGCGTAGAGAAAAGAGACATTGAACGAGAAATGAGAAACTTAAAAGATTTTCTTTAAATTAAAAATTGAGCCGACAGGAGGCGGTTTTTTTAGCCCACAAATTATTGTCCGTGGTAAATTAGAAAAGATGGCCTGATTAACCCCTTTAATTCTGGCTGACCACCTGTTTGCATGTTTCAACACACGGTTCGAGAAAAATTGAATACTACCCATCTGAAAGAGGTATAGATCCTCATGAGCCCTCCAGTGACAGTTGCGGAGGCTGGTAAGGATCTATGTCTTTGTGTCCGTGCTCCTTTGACGGATGGCGATTTTTGACGATCAAATAACAATGATTATTTGTTAAACATAATCTGCGTCCGCTGGCAGCGAAGTGATTAACAAAGAAGTACCCAACGGAGAAAGAAACACGCTTAGAAAAGACGGGTACAACACAATTTATTAATATTTCGGGTAAATACCCTTTGTCAAAATAGACAAACAAACAAACATAGAGATTAGCCGCTACTTATCTTCAATGGCAGAAGGAATGTGGCAACTGAAGGAGGTGACGTAAAATAAAAGAAAAGAAAAGGAAGAACAAAAGTGCGGAAAAAGTAAAAATGACGTCAACGAAAAATCGCGTAAGAGAGAGACTCGGAAAGAACCTGAACACGAGAGACAAGAGTGTGTGCAAGCACGTGCAGGAGCGAGCGAAAGAAAAGGCGTGTAGATGAGGCCAGAGAAAGAGAGAGAGAGAGAGAGAGAGAGAGAGAGAGAGAGAGAGAGAGAGAAAGAGAGAGAGAGAGAGAGAGAGAGAGAGAGAGAGAGAGAGCGAGACGGAGAGAGAGAAAGAGAGAGAGAACGAATGGGGAGTACCCTTGGGCACGAAGTAGGCTGAGTGTCTAATACACAAAGCCTGCTAAACACCAACCCGAAGGCAAACTTTATATCACCTTCAAGTTGAGGACTACCTCGGGGAAAAACGGGAGGACCCCGGGAAAAAAAACCCAGCATTTAGCACGGTACACAACAAGTAATAAGTCATGAAAACAAAGCAAAGAATCAAAATCAGTAAGAGAATATTGGTATAAGTGGAGAGTAGGTAGTTGTGAAACCGTCTTCAAGGGTAACTCAAAAAATAAGGGGGAGAGAGAGAGAGAGAGAGAGAGAGAGAGAGAGAGAGAGAGAGAGAGAGAGAGAGAGAGGAGATGGGGGCGGGGGGGGGGAAGGGGGGAAGGAGTAAGGAAAAAAAAAAAAAAAAAAAAAGGGAGGGGGGGGGGGGGGGGCGGAAGACAATCAGCCAGAGCCACCAACCCCACCCAACGGGCACCCACCAGCCCACAGAAAAACACACAGGTACGCAACAAGACGACCACATACATCCCCAAGGGATGCACACGATCGCCCCGCCCCAAAACCGCGTATCAAACCGTGAGCCGGAGACCCGGTGCCCGACAGGGAAGGGCAAGGGATCCAACTAAACGTTCGGCCAGCGCTGAGAAAGTCCCCAAGGGAAATGTACATATCAACCAGCGCCAACATCACGTAACTGATTAGTGAGTAGTAAATCAGTGAGGTAAAGTAGCAGACACAAGCAAGGTGAACAATGTTAATCTTTCATATTCATCCCGAGTGGCGCCACAGTGCCCAGTTTATTAATCAGAAATTTTTCACGGTCTTTCCTGGCCCAGACATTACTGGCTTGCATAAGCCAGAGGCCTTTAACTCGAATGTCTGAGACGGAGTGGTCGGCCTGATTGAAATGTCGTCCGACCGGTCTGTTGTATTGGTACTTGACAGACTGAAGATGTTCTTTGAAACGGTCGTTGATGGTTCTTTCCGTCTCTCCAACATAGAGTTGGCCGCATTTAACACAGGAGATGACATAAATCACGTTGGTGGTTTGACACGTGAAGTATCTGTCTATGTTGAATTTGTAACGTGGACCATTGACCACGGTGGAAGGGCAAATAAAAGGACACGTCTTGCAATTAGGAACATTGCACGGAGTGGAGCCGGAGGCTCTGGTGGTATGACGAGGCTTGAGAGTAGAGCGAACAAGCATGTCCCGCAAATTAATATCCCTCTTGAAAGCTACCAACGGAGGTTCAGAAAAGATAGCAGCAGATTCTTGACTGGATGACAAAAGACCCCAGTTAGAAAGAAGGATTTTACGCACCGGATTGGTGTGGGGATGGTAGATCATGGTTACGATAGGTCTGTCACTATCAGCGGTAGGTTTAGTCTGCAGTGTACTCGCGCGACTAAGTTTTTGAACCGTTTGGAGAGATCCTTGAACAACAGTATGTGGGTAGTGTCTGTCGATGAAAAATCCAGCCATTTCTTTGGATTGAACATCAAAATCTGATTCTTCGGAACATATTCTTTTTAGCCGAAGAAACTGGGAATAAGGGATGCTGTTTTTAGTTTTGGGGTTGTGAGAAGATCGGTAGTCGAGGTAGGAATGTGAGTCGGTAGGTTTGTAATGTATTGAAGTTTTCAACATTCCGCAGTCAATCCTGATGTTCATGTCCAGAAAGTCGACTGAAGTAGCTGATATAGTGTAAGTGAACTTGATGGATGGGTGGAAGTCCTGCACGAAGTGAATGAAGTCTAAAAGTGCAGCTTGGGTCATGTGAGTAGCTCCTAAACCGTCATCGATGTAGCGTTTATACATCTCAGGGACAGGCCCAGTGTATTGCTGAAGAATCTGTTGCTCAAGGAAACCCATGAAAAGGCAAGCATAGCTGGGTCCCATTTTTGTGCCCATCGCTACGCCACTGCACTGAGCAAAGGTGACGCCATCAAAGGTGAAACTGTTAAGAGAGAGAACCAATTCAGCCAGACGTAGAAGTGTATGAGTAGGAGGTTGTTTATGACTTCTTTGGTTGAGGAAGTATGCAAGTGCATTGAGGCCGTCATTGTGCGGTATAACAGTATATAGTGAAGTGACATCAAGGGAAAACAACAGTTCAGGTTTGAAAAGTTGTTTCTGGTTGACTTGGTCTATGATCTCTAGAGCATGGTTGGTGTCTTTAATGTAGGTAGGTAGAGACTGGACAAAGGGTTGGAAGATGATGTCCAGGTATTCGGAGATGTGTTCAGTGGGACAGCTGCAAGCTGACACTATGGGGCGGCCGGGATTGTTGAGTTTGTGAATTTTTGGGAGAAGGTAAAAGTTAGGTTGCTTAGGCCGCTTTTTTATGAGGAGATTAGCTGTGGAAGGAAGCTCTCCTTTAAGAATCATCTCTTTGACTGTCTTAGAGATGCGCTTTTGATCAGCTTGGAGGGAGCATTCGTCAAGGTGTTGGTAGTGTTCTGGGTTCTCTAACTGTCTGTAAGCCTCTTTGATGTACAGACCTCTGTCCCATACAACGACGGCGCCACCTTTATCGGCTGGTTTGATTACGATGTCGCTTCTGTTACGAAGATTGTTGAGAGCGTCCAGTTCAGATTTAGTGAGATTAGAGTGAGGAATGGGTTTGAATTTGAGTTGTCCAATGTCAGACATGGTCTTCTTAATGTAGCATTCGAGTTCAGGAAGTTTACCATGAGGTGGTTCTCTTCGGACAGGAGTGTCAAAATGATCAACGAAGATGTCACCAACCTTCTGAGTTCTCGGTCGATGGCCCAGGACAGCCATCCATCTAAGAGACCTATAGAATTTCTGCAGATCTCTGATGAGTTCGTATTTGTTTATAGTAGGCTGCCTTGGAATAAACTTTAAACCTCTGGAGAGGACAGCTCTTTCATCGTGTGTCAGAGTTAAATCTTCAGGAATGCACTGTACTAGATTTCTGTGAGGTGTAGTAGTACCGACGAAGGCGCAGTGGAGGTGCGTAGTGGTTACAGCGTCAGACAAAGGACTAGAGGGGTCTTTTATCACAGTAAGCAACGGAGTGCAAGTGGCATCAACGTCATGTAAAACGGAAGTCGAAGGAGGGGTGCCTCTAACGTCCAACGTGGGTGCGCAGGCGGCAACACCAATCTCTCCGTAAGCATCGGAGTTCACCTCTCCGGACGAAGGAAGAGAAGGGGCGGCGGCAACGTCCAACGTAGGCACGTGAACGGCAACACCATCCTGAAAACAGTCTTCAACTTTGGACAATGGCAGAGGACGGGCAGCTCGAACGACCAAAACAGGAGCGTGAGCAGCGCAACCATCCTGGGTAGAGTTATCGTCACTGGAAGAAGTATCACCCTCAACAGGCTCCGGCCCGGAGGAGGTCAAAGATGTGGCATCAAGGGCAGCTCCGTGGGTCAGCGTCAGCGCTGGGGCACAACCGTCCAGTCCAGAAAATGAAGCCGATGTGAGGATCACGGCACCAACACCAGAACCACAGTCAGCACCAAGCGTGGTAATCGGATGGACAGTAGGCACAACCAAACGCCGGGTATCACATTGGGTAGGAAGAGGGACCGCTGAAGCAGAGTGTGTGCTGCGATTAGTGTTGAATTTGGATAGCTTATGATCTTTAGTTTTAGTGACATGGGCATGCACAAGAGTATTAAAATCATGCACAACAGATTTAATTAAGAAGACAGTATGAATATCACACAGCTGAATCAGCTGTCTCTTCAAGATAACAAGAGTGGAGTCAAGATCGGAGATCTTGTGATTTAATGACTGAATGTGACACGTCATTAACTTAAAGCTAGTTTTTTCAAGAATTGTGTTAGTCGCCTGCAAAAGAGAAGAATTATTCAGATCGGAAGGAGAATGTTTAAGCTGAAAACCAACAGGAATAATACGAAGGCGAATACATTTTTTGAGAAAAGCGAGATGACTGGAGCATTTAGTTTTAGAAAAAATAGTTTTAGCATAAGAAAAGGACAAAAAGAAAAGAATCGGTCGTAAAAAAGCAAAACGTGAAACCAAACGTGAATGCAAGCCAGTGAAAAAAGCTGACGAAGGCATGCTAGTACAAGCACAACGAGACAAACATGGAGATGCAGTCAAAGAGAAAAATTACGCATAAATCTGAAGACACGTTTCTGCACCATTTGGATTGAAGTGATTAACTACATGTGATAAACATGCGTCGTATAAACATAAAGTCGAATGAACGGTTCTGCGAGAGAGAGAGAGAGAGAGAGAGAGAGAGAGAGAGAGAGAGAGAGAGAGAGAGAGAGAGAGAGAGAGAGAGAGAGAGAATCGGTGGTAAAAAAGCAAAACGTGAAACCAAACGTGAATGCAAGCCAGTGAAAAAAGCTGACGAAGGCATGCTAGTACAAGCACAACGAGACAAACATGGAGATGCAGTCAAAGAGAAAAATTACGCATAAATCTGAAGACACGTTTCTGCACCATTTGGATTGAAGTGATTAACTACATGTGATAAACATGCGTCGTATAAACATAAAGTCGAATGAACGGTTCTGCGAGAGAGAGAGAGAGAGAGAGAGAGAGAGAGAGAGAGAGAGAGAGAGAGAGAGAGCAGAAGAAGAACATGGCGGGTTCTCTCTCTCTCTCTCTCTCTCTCTCTCTCTCTCTCTCTCTCTCTCTCTCTCTCTCTCTCTCATAAACGTATGTGAGAGAGGCCAGTAGCAACTTTCAAATAACTTAAAAGTACCATTACGCATAAATCTGAAGACACGTTTCTGCACCATTTGGATTGAAGTGATTAACTACATGTGATAAACATGCGTCGTATAAACATAAAGTCGAATGAACGGTTCTGCGAGAACCGTCTACTCGCTTCTGCGTTAAACCACGTGATACTAACTATGAGCAGAAGAAGAACATGGCGGGTTCTCTCTCTCTCTCTCTCTCTCTCTCTCTCTCTCTCTCTCTCTCTCTCTCTCTCTCTCTCTCTCTCTCTCTCTCTCTCTCTCTCTCTCATAAACGTATGTGAGAGAGGCCAGTAGCAACTTTCAAATAACTTAAAAGTACCATTACGCATAAATCTGAAGACACGTTTCTGCACCATTTGTGTTTGTTATGCCTTGTCGACACACCTAATGAATTTTAACAGCAGTTTGGACACGCAGCAAAAGCACACGCGTAATCGTACTTATTTATTCTGCGCTGCCGTTAGCGTGTCAGTCTAATTTTAGCTGGTTCTCGTACTGAAAGCGTTGTATTTCTAGAACGGAGTGGAGTCATTGTCAGGTTACTTGATATAAAGACGACGTGTGCTGAACTGGATTTTCCTGTGTCTAAAGGCCCCGCTACACATGCCCGGTTTTGAGGCCGATTCCCGATCAGTTTCGAATCGAGGGGTGATCGGGCAGGACTAAAAAAAACGTGTGCACTGCCACACATTTCCCGACTTGTTTAGCCGACCGGTTTGAATCAAAGATCAAAGTCGTACCTGTTCTGCAAAATGGCTGCTAGTTTTGACAGTGATGATGATATGCTTGCATTATCAGCAGTTTTGCATCATATTCGGGAAGAGGCGTGCGAAACATCAGCAACGGCGGTGGCCGGTACTGATCACAACAGGCGTGTTCCGCCATTTGCAAACTACGACATGCTTTGCGAGACGCGCTCTGATTGATTGAAGCTTACAACCGGGGCCGATTCGGATCGGGAAAATAGAGCAGGTTCTATACACCCGAGTCCCAGCCGATTGGGACCGGATCGGATAATTGACGTCATCCGATCGCAATCGGATCGGAATCGGCTTCAAAATCGGGGCACAACCGGCCCGTGTGGCGGGGCCTTTAATGAATTATAACTAGCCCTGTGCGTAGCGTTTCGTAACTAGCTGTTACAGAAGTGTATCTTTGAACATTTACGTTAGTTAGTTAGTTATTTGGGTTTAACGCCGAGCAGGCGACTAAGGCCATCTCACGGCGGATTTAAACATTTACGGCGGTACTGGGCCTTTCAGAACATCTACGAAAGAATAATAAAGAAGATTTGAAAACGCTAACGGCTTTTCTTTCTTTCTTTGGCATAAATATGTTCAATAATATATAATATGTTGTTCGAAACGCATTTCAGCAGAATAAGAAACGAAGCGAAAGACCACGCTGAACCAAACACAATCTGTTGAATCGATCGTTACACAGCAACCCAGTTACTATTTCAGTACATTAACCCTTTTTGATTCGGACGCACTAATGCTTGAAATACGTTTGACTATGACAGTTCAAGGGTGGTGCCAGAATAGCTTGGCGCCTGAGGCGCCAAGCTATTCTGGCACCACCCTTGAACTGAAATGGTTGATATATCGCAGACTCCTAATCTGAAATGTAGCCTTCATAGGACATAATAAGCTTCTTTTTGTTTAATTCATCCTCAGGCTGTCATGGGTTAACACAGGTAATACAGGCAAAACGTACCAAGTAGATAGGAAAAAGCACTTATCGCTTGATACTTTGTACTGAGTACATACATTTTGCTGCGTAATAAGCGTTGGCAGTCACCCCTGTGGTTTCAAAAGGTTGCAGCATATAAAGGCATTTAGTTAGCAGCATAAGTCTATTACTATAATAGTAACCCACTGCGCAAAAGGCCATCGGGCCGACGTCCGCCGCCGTTGGCCAGCGCGCTCGGCTGTGCGCGGGCCAGCCTCGGCTGACGTCGGCCCGATGGCCTTTTGCGCATTGGGAATACACTTACGGTTGCAGGGATTCCTACAGGAATCATCGCGACATAAACCGCTGCCGACAATTGATCCGCTATGCCAGAGTCAAGCGACACTTGTGTTTTCAAGAAGAGTAAGACTGCTGAGTGTGCTGCTGGTAGAGACCGGTGTCACGCCAAAATACTCCTCACGCCAGATCCACCCGCGGCCACATTGACGTACACACACACACGCATACACAATTAACCCCTTCACTGCCACTTTACTGACGTACATTTTTCTTTCTGAAATCTTTCTTGATTCAATTTAACGACCAAAAACCAACACCGTCCAAGAAACATGGGTACAAACTGGTCTCAGCAAGAGGCATACTCGATCCTCATGAGCCCCCGCAGTCGCGGGGACTCATAAGGATCTATGTCTCTCGCAGTTGGATCCCCGGCGTTCACTTTTTTCTCGGCAGTGAAGGGGTTAATACACGCAGTACAGTAATGTATGCGTGTAAGATTTACTTACAGTATGCACACGCGTATTTACTCCGCAGCGAAAATGCGAAACATGCGAAACTATTAAATGAGAAAGATAAAAGTAACATGTTAACTGAACCGTTCGATTCGTCACTTTCTGAGCGGCCGTTGACTGCAAATGATTAGTGTCGTTTAGAGTCCAGATTGCAGGCAGGGTTAGGTTCTAAGTCTTCGACATCAACATAGTTTGCCAATGACACAGGACAAAGTTACCGGCGTGTGAGACTGCTGTCTACAAATTATCGCTCGTGACAATAGTAATTGCCACGCGAATGCACTCACGACGCTTCCAGTCAGGTCAACCGCTGCGCACAGTAATACTTAGTCACTTAACCCCTTAATTGCCAACGGTTGGTGACATGTCTCTAAACAGCCGATGCATTGCCTGATAACCCCGCATTTATGAGGCCAGCAAGAGGCATAGATCCTCATGATTCCCCGCTTACGCGAGGACTCATGAGGATCTATGCCTCTTGCAGTTGATGTTCGCGGTGTTAAGCAGTAAAGGAGTTCATTCGAATGACTAATTTTGATCTGAGGATACGACTTTGGCTGATATGTTAGTGCCAGCTTTGTGCAAACAGAAAGACTGTCCTGGGGCGTTGTAGCCCAGTTTTTGAATATGAACAAAATTCACTAAACCTCGTTATCAAAGCTGAACAACTGTTCCATTTTTTTTTAATTAAAAAAATGGAACATTTCAAAACTTTCTCTAGTTAGATTAAATCCAAAAAATATGGGTTTTTTCATTTTAATTCTTGCCCCTTTTGTCTGCGAGCGGCTAGCAACAGTCGTAAGTCACTCCGTCTGTCTAGCCTATGTCACAGGATACAGTATATAAATGATCCCCCACAAAGGCATAGACAATCACGAGCCCCTGGGTACGGTCTGCGTGGGCTCATGAGGATCTATGCCTCTTTCATTTGAATGTCGTTCGATGTGCTCCAGCAGTCAAGGGGTGTATAAAGATCCATACAGTGGAACTGTGGCATTGACCCCTTCAATGCCACTGTACGTCTATTGTAAGTCTGAAATTTATTTCAAATCAACGCAAAAGAGCGCGAGCCGTCCCATAAACAATGAATGCAAAGTGGTTTTAACAAGGGGCATAGATCCTCGTGAGCCCCCGCAATTGTGGACCATGATAGTTCAAGGGTGATGCCAGAATAGCTTGGCGCTATGGGCGCCAAGCTATTCTGGCATCACCCTTGAACTATCATGCGAGGATCTATTTCTCTTACAATAGTGTGGTGTCCATTGTTTTCTCGGGAGTGAAGGGGTGATTACAAATGACGCGAGTACGCAGCTAGCACGGTGTAAATGAAATTAATTATGTTGTCTTTGAGACCGGTGCCAAAACGGCTTACATCTGCAAACCCAAGGTTATGTCTAGTCTACAAGAACTGTTGTTGGGGGGAAAGCATGATAGGATGACCCATAACCCGCAAAGTCTCTTCTGTATGAGAGCCATAACTCACAAAGTCCTTTTTATATGCGAACTATACTCGCTGTCAACAGCCTCTACCTGTCGTCTTTGACCGGATTCTGATTTTGAGATATACTGAAAAAGCCTCACAAATTTGCCAATGCGTCAGTAAGCTCAATAAGAGTCACACTGCGTACGCGTCATTGGTTTGAGAGGGAGAGAGAGAGAGAGAGAGAGAGAGAGAGAGAGAGAGAGAGAGAGAGAGAGAGAGAGAGAGAGAGAGAGAGAGATGATGATGATGATAGTGATGATGATGAAACGTTTTATTGACAGGATAAAGTTTTAGTCGAAACGCCTCTCTTACAAACTGTCCTGTTAGAAAAGAAAATATTAACAGCAAAGAGTAACACAATAACACAATAAATCGAAACATGAAACATGAAGAAATAAACTGGAAAAGAGAGAGACAGAGAGAGAGAGAGAGAGAGAGAGAGAGAGAGAGAGAGAGAGAGAGAGAGAGAAATACTAGAGTATTTCGTCAATATCTGCAGTGATGAAATTTCTGCTTTGACGTCACCGTCACTGTCTGATTTCTTCAGAAGTCTATTTTTTTTTTAATTTTTAAAAACATTTCTGCATAGAATTAATTTTTATTTTAAAAAGTTCAAAAGATACAAAGCTGGCTAACGAACACATCCAATGTCTTTGTCCAATCCGGCTATTTCCAAAATTGCAAGAGAATATAACGGTGGGAAAAAACGGACTCTAATATGGGACAACAGACTTCCTATAAACGGTCTTTTAACTCATCTAATTTCAAAATGCTCGGAGGCTCTTCTAGGCACCCCTTGAATGAAGCACTTCCCCTAATTTCAAGCTTGTACGTACGCAAACTTCGGAGATTTTCTTGTTTACAAGCATATGCACATTCATACACACACACACACACACACACACACACACACACACACACACACACACACACACACACACACACACATACGGCGCTTTGCGCCAATAGTACATTATACAGCGATATTTGCGTAACTGGACATGACGTAAATTGTATTTTGTTACTTCACTGTCAGAGTTTTAGTGTAGCCCGCCAATGATGTCGTGTGTGTTCTTTTCAAATCGCTCCACCGCGTTCCATCCTAAAACAAATTCTCTTCTATAAATCTCTCTTGGCTTGACTTCGCGGACGAAGATTTTATAGGAGTTGACCACGACGTCTGCAGGCTTGTTCGTGGCTGCGGAGGCCAATCCGAGACAGACAGGTTCGACCGCAGTGGCTGCAGGGGAAGGTATGGCCAGGGTTCTGAGCTGCGGCATCTCTGTTTTTTCTCCTGAGCCGCTTGTCCTTAAGGCTAGCTCTGTGAGAGTCCTCAAAGGAGACAGCTGCCTTGTAAATGGTGGAGCGCCAGGTGTCACGGTCCGCAGCAAGCGAAGACCACTGGTGATGGTCGATTTGGCAGGCACTAAGTGACTTCTTGTGACAGTCTTTGTATCTCTTCTTTGGTGCCCCTCTGTCACGGTGTCCAGTAGCAAGCTCGCCGAACAGTGTGATCTTTAGTAGGCGATGATCCTCCATCCTGGAGACATGCCCCGCCCAGCGGAGCTGTGTCCGCAGCAGCAAAGCCTCGATGCTCACAGTTTCAGCCTGTTCAAGGACCTCGACGTTGGTGACATAGTCACTCCAGTGAATGCCCAGGATGGTACGCAGGCAGCGCTGGTAGAAGCGTTCGAGGAGTCGTAGTTGGCTGCGGTAGAGGGCCCAGGACTCGGAACCATACAGCAGGGTGGTGAGGACGACAGCTCTGTACACGCTGATCTTGGTGCCTGTTTTCAGCTGTTGATTGTGCCACACCCGCTTGAAAAGTCGCCCGAAAGCGCTGTTCGCTTTTGCCAGCCTGCTGTCAAGCTCCTTGTCCAGCTTGGCGTCCGACGTGATAATGCAGCCAAGGTAGGTAAACTGGTGCACTGACTTTAGTTCAGACTCGCCAATGGTGATGTGAGGAGGGCGATACACTGTCTTGGGTGCCGGCTGATGGAGGACCTCTGTCTTTTTCAGACTGACCTCGAGTCCAAAAAGCTGGGCAGCATCTGCGAAGCAAGACGTGATGCGCTGCAGGGCTCTCTCTGTGTGTGCAATGAGGGCAGCATCATCAGCAAAAAGCAGCTCACGAATCAGTTGGTCTAGGGTTTTCGTGTGGGCCTGCAGTCGTCTGAGGTTGAACAGGTTGCCATCGAGACAATACCTGATGTACACTGCATCGTCATCATCGAGGTCCACTGTGGCCTGCTTCAACATCATGCTAAAAAAGATGGTGAAGTGGGTCGGTGCCAGCACGCAGCCCTGCTTTACGCCGTTGAGAATAGGGAATGGTTGTAAGAGGTCATTGTTGAGTCTGACCTGGCCTTGCTGGTCCTCGTGTAGCTGGTCCACCGTGCATAACCTAACAGAGGTAGGTGACAGTCATTTTCATTTTTTTTTTTTTCATCTTCTATAAATAGAAGGAACTTAAAAACTACTTGATCAGCATTGCAAGTGTTTTGACGCAAACAGTGGATTAAAAAACCAGGACGAACATGCGATTTCGCATGTTTGTCTGGGCATTTAATCCACTGTTTGCGTATGCGTATAACTCAGTAACCTTCTTCTGATTTACGTCTAAAGTCGTATAGTAACTCATCCTACCCATGACACACCACAACAAGCTATGGATCGAGATATGGATTGACCATGATAGTTCAAGGGTGATGCCAGAATAGCTTGGCGCCTAAGGGCGCCAAGCTATTCTAGCATCACCCTTGAACTATCATGGTCGATCTGTGTCCTGCACTGCAATGGTGTCTTTAGAGGACAACGGCAAAATTTGGGTATTTCGGCCTTAGGCTACAATGAGTTAACAGACCGAATGGCAGGTATAGGCAAATTCTAATATAAGACTACATTTGACCTACATCGGGTCGAATTTAATCTATCAGTTAGTTTTGGGGCCGGTCGCATGAGTGAGCTTAGTCTGGCGCCGGACTAAGCTCACTCATGCAACCTGCCCCTGGAAGCGAAACTGATCTGGTTCAACCCGGGTTGCAAGTGTAAACGGCCTCATCGAGGCCGTTTACACTTGCAACCCGGGTTGAACCCGAATAGAGTTGAACCCGGGTTGATGCGTTTACACTTGCATTTGGAACCGGGGTTGACACGCCCACATGATGCGACAAAGCATCCTAGGAATGCATTATGGCCACGAGACAACGCGTGGCTCCTGGTGACCATCTTTCTTTATATTATTATTTTCATTTTTTTTTTTTTTTCATGTATCATTTCTTTCTAGAATGAGATGATCTCGAACACGAGATTTTGAAAATAGACACATTTTTTGACATTGTCAGTTCGGCAACCACTTATTTTATTATTAAATGTTTGTTCTCTGCCACAGTTTCAAGACTACTGGAGGCAAATCGTGCGGCTAATTTATATAATGAGCATCTTCAGCCTAGACATGGATGAGAGGCCGTAGAAACATCTCATTTCACTGTCGATGAGCACAATCGACTAAGAAATCTGTTGTGTCAACGGTACTGAAATTAGTGCTAATGACGTCAAGTCCCCGATTTTTTTTTTTTTTTTTTTTTTTTTTTTTTTTATAGCAACATACACAATGATGACGCGGAATGGAATGCGTTGAATATTCAACCCCGGTTCAGGGTTGAACTATACCCTGCTCCAACCCGGGTTGGGTCAAGTGTAAACGCTCCAACCCGGGTTGTACTCGGATTCAACCCAGGTTGATGCGCAAGTGTAAATTAATATCCTCATCGCCTCGACAGTAACTCACATGAAGAGACGAGAGCGTTAATTTTATACTTGAAATACAGATCTGAGGTTGCGTTCTATGATGTAGATCTGGGAGGCGTCGACCACGACAGTTCAAGGATAGCGCCAGAAAACTAGCTTGGCTCCAAGTTAAGCTGACAACACCCTTGAGCGGTCATGATGGATACATCTCCCGCAGGAAGGTGTGAGCCGGGCTGCATTTCGCTCATGTGTAAGTCTGCGTGTCCAACACTTTGTCAAGTTCACCTAATAACATTTAAATTGGGTTTGTGTCGAAACATGACAGAATTGTATGCATGCGTTGACCTTTAAAAAAAAAAAATAAATAAATATAAAACAAACAAACAAAGAACCAGCATTCTAGTGCAAGCGTCCTTTTGAACGGATCGGGACGGATCGAATGAGGTGGTGGATTCCTGGACCCTTAGCCCAGTCCGACTAACAGAGAGCAGAGAGAGAGAGAGAGAGAGAGAGAGAGAGAGAGAGAGAGAGAGAGGAGAGAGAGAGAGAGAGAGAGAGAGAGAATCGAACTTGAAACTTATTGCAAATATCGGGGACATCAGTTTACTAATCATAATCTGGGATTCATAGCCCACCCTACTGAACCACTGGAGACCTTTACAAGTCAACCGGTGCTCTTAAAAGTGTTGAAAGGTATTTCTGCCATCTGTTTATTTGCAATGTAGGGAATTCAAGTGAACGGTCATGACCGGCCTAGTCGCTCACCGACATCTGTTGACGTTGAAAGATAATAGACCTTTTTTCATAAACCCTTCACTGCCAGTGACCACAGGCTTCTTCTTTTTTTCTTTTTTTTTTTTTTTCTTCTTTTTTTTTTTTTTTTTTTTTTTTTTTTTTTTTTTTTTTTTGGAGGGGGGGGTGGGGGTGGGGGGGTGTTGGGAAGGTGGGGGAGGGACGAATCTTGGTCAATTCAGCTTGAAAGATTCTATGCTGTCGATCAAAGGAACATGGATACACATTTGTTTTAGCAAGAAGCATAGATCCTCATGAGCCACCGCGATTGCGGGGGCTGATGAGGATCTGTACCTCTTGCAGTTAGGCGGTGTTCAATTTTTCTCGGCAATGATCGGAGTAGCAGGCCATAGTTTGACGCGATAAATGAGTAGTCTCTTGACAGCAATAGGGGTTCACCTCGATGACTCGCAATGTCCCCCATTCCCCCATGCAACCTATATCTTAAGAACGGCTCGACAAGTGCTCAGTGTGTGTGTGTGTGTGTGTGTGGCGGTTGGGGGAGGGGGAGGGGGTGGTAAGGGGGGGGGGGTTGGTGGGGAGAGGGTAGGTAAAGGGGCCGCCGGGGGAAAAGGTCTTGTCACGGTAATGGACCTGACGCAAACCCTTTTCAGTTTTAATTTAATTTAATTTACATTTATCTAATTGAATTTATTTATTTAGTAGTAGTAGTAGTAGTAGTAGTAGTAGTAGTAGTAGTAGTAGTAGTAGCCCCGATTGATTAGTTACAACACGTATAACGCAAAGGATCCATGGACACGGAGATCAATCATGGTTATTGCATGGCGAGAATGCCGCATGAAAGTCTCTGTCTTATGCAGTTGGGAGATGTTTCGTGTGTTTCGGCAGTGAAGGGGTCGATTGTGGTGTGACTGAGATCTAGGAAACGTCTCCTGTTTTGACACACTGACCTTGTGTCCCCGCGTGCTCGTTGCTTTGACAAAACCTGTCCGCTTGAAGGACATGTTTCAACAAATAACATTTAGGGAGAAGACAGATCGCGAAACACGAGTCGTGCACTTGAGAGAAACAAATCACCACCGTTGGCCTTTTGCGTGTCGGTAGCCGTTTTTGCCGAGATGATTCCTAAAGGAATAATTGCGACAAAAACAGCTACCGACACGCAAAAGAGTTAACCCATTCAGTGCTGACGCACTACGGCAGGAGATGGGTCGACCATGATAATTCAAGGGTAGTGCAGATTAGCTTGGCGCCTGTCGGCACCAAGAGAATCTTGCACTGCCCTTGAATTGTCATGGTTGATCTATCTCTTGCAACTGGTGCACAGTCATTAGATGACGCCTCCAAACTTTGAGAAATACTGCCGTCGGGCTGAATGAGTTAATATATTCTGCTCTACACATTATTAACAGCGCCTATATGCGTCACGCTTTTCTTGCATTATTCTCGAACTGTCATGGATTGGTTAATCTGTGTCCGGAACTTAGACTCAGTCAAGGCGCCCCGCATCAATAGCTGCGGAAGTGTCGTATAGCGTTTCCGACGCAACTCTATAAGGCACTTCCGTAGCTATTGACGCAGGACGCCTTGAATGAATTATAGTGGTCTTCAGTGGTCTCGAAATAGTTTATTGTTGTAAATTTTAAAGATGGTTGTTACGATTGTGATTGTGTTGTTCTGTGAGAGCATGCATGTGTTAATCGTAGGAAACGATCCGATATTTATTTGAGCTATCATGGTTACGTATCACGTACCTTTTCAGTGAGATTCTCTATTGTTCGCGCAGATAGCGGAATTGGTTTTGTTATGATACGCTAAGTTTAGTCCGGAAGCTTCTAGCAAAGTCGCACGGAGGACAGCGGTAGTAGAGCTGCACTATTTTTAGACATAGTTGTTCTCTGTGCGCGTGAATTTAGCAGCCGTTTTTTGCGTGTTATGAAAGGTCGTGAACGGTGTGCCATACTTTGGTGTGACGTCATTACACACTACGATTTGGGGCTGAAATGAGCAGTCAAATTTTTGTAGACTATTGTAGTTATTCGAGAAAGTTCATTTTTTTTATTAACATTTATGAGTTTCAGTGACGTGTTTCGTTCTGATTGGTTGCGTTGTGTAAATTCGGTGGATTTTTCTGGAAAATTGTTTTACTATAAAAGTTGGTGCTAGGAAGCACGTGTGCATTGTCAGTTGTAGGGACACACAATTTATCGTAGGTACATGGTCCGTATAGGGTGTACATTGTGAGAGACGCAGCGTAACGGTGGCGTACGTTGTATGAGAAACTTTGTGTCGCCAGTGTTGACATTTCTAGAAAACGTCAGACAGTGGCGGTGACGTAAAAAAAAAGGCAACTCCGTCACCACGTAGACACAGACATAATACTCTAAATATGACGGTTGGTGTATTTGGGAATGCATTGTGTGGAGATCGCATCGCTGAATTAAAATATTGTTGGAACTGTTACTCCAGTGTAGCCTACATCCTTAAGCTACGTGTGACGGGTTGCAGCTGAACGAAGTTTATTTAAAAGAACCTTACGTGCGTGCGTCTAGTGTGTTTATCATATTACGACTACGTAAAATGGTATTATCATCTTTTAAATTTACAACGTGTTAACTCATTCGAGACGTGCCGCCTCTCAATACGCGGCTTAAAGCCGCGTATCCGGAGGCGGCTTGTCTCGAATGAGTTAAACCTACAGATCATAATTATTTTACAGCCCAACAGCATTAGACGAAAAAAAACCTGATGCTTCGAGTTATAAATGGGCCAATGGATTCCAATGGTGGCACTGGATTTGTTAAAGGTCCACTACCGCCGTAACTGTTCAAAGATACACTTCTGTAACAGATGATTAAGAAATTCTTCACGCAGGTTTAGTTATGGTTCATTTAGACACAGGAGAATCCAGTTCAGCACACGTCGTCTTTATATCAAATAATCTGACAATGACTCCACTCCGTTCTATATATGCAACGCTATCAGTGCGAGAAACAGCTAAAAATGGATTGACACGCTAAAGTCTGCGCAGAATAAATAAGTGCGATTACGCGTGTGCATTTGCTGCGTGTCGCAGCTGTTGTTAAAGTTCATTAGGCGCGTCGAAAAGGCATAATAAACACAAATGGTGCTGAAATGTGTCTTCAGATTTATGCGTAATGGTACCCAATTCCGGCATCGGACTTTTCTCCTCTAGTAAGTGTCACCGTTAATTCGGGGGGGGGGGGGGGGCTGTCCGGGGGTGGTGAGGGTGGGGGGGGGACAGAGGGGGGGGGGAGAGATGGGGGGAGGGGGTACTCCGGATCTTCCTAACCACTCCACTTTGGTGCCGGTTCCAGGCCATTGTATAATTTCAAATACAAGCGATCAAAATTTCCGTAGTAGCCAAAACCTCAGTAGCCACCTCGAGCATGCCCTGTGTTTGTCTTGTACAGTGTTTGTCTTTAAAGAAAATGCGTGCGTTTCACGTGAGCTTGCGAGCTGGGTTCGTTTCGCGGCGCTTTCAGCTGATTTACAGAATGTAACGTGCCTATATAATAACCGGCATTATTATTATTATTATTATTATCATCATCATCATCATCATCATCATCATCATCATCATCATTATTTATTTGAACTGCCGGTTGTCATTCGCACGTAAAGCTAATCTCATCAGTCGTGCCGCATATGCCTACTATGAAATTACGCAATCCAGACCAAAAAGGTGACTGCCAAGTGTGTAAAATGCAAAGAAGTGCCCAACGGAGGAAGACACACGCTTAGAAAAGACAAGTTGCAACACAATTTATCCAGAACAATACAGCCAGGTTAGTGCTTCGCAAAGAAACGTACTGATCATGTCACACCACAGCTAAAGCAAAAAGCATCTCCACTGGTTACCTTCCAAGCAGAGAATAAAGTACAAGCTGGTCACTTTGGCATACAAACACTATGAAAATACACTTCCTGCATATCTGTCCTTTTCCCTTCCATCACACAATCCTAGTAGAAGTCTACGCTCAAGCTCACAGAAACTGCTTGTTCAGCCCAGAGTTAACGTAAAAACTGTCAGTTATCAGGCCCCTCACGTCTGGAACTCACTTTCACTGCATGTCCGCCTGTCCCCTACCTTGATGACTTTCAAAACAATTTTGAAGACCCATCTTTTCCAGGTAGCATATCAGGATTAGCTTAGTCTGGATGTGCTGCCTGGAAATGTTGGCTGTTCAGTGTCTTGTATATGTAGCTCGTGTATGTAGATTTTGTGTGTGTGTGTGTGTGTGTGTGTGTGTGTGTGTGTGTGTGTGTGTGTGTGTGTGTGTGTGTGTGTGTGTGTGTGTGTGTGTGTGTGTGCGTGTGTTGTTGTTGTTTTGTTTTGTTTTTGTTTGTTTTTAAGTCCCTTCTATTTTTTTGGGACGGGTCGCGGTGGGGCGAATTTGATAGCATGTCCATGATGTCAAAGGCGGGCAGGCTAAACCTCTAACAATTGAAGTAACAAGATAAAAATTACGTCATGTCTAGTTACGCTAACCTCGCTGCTAAACGTACATTTGGCGCGAAGCGCCGTATGTACGTATGTATGTGCGTATGTATGTATGTGTGTGTGTATGTATGTAAACAAGAGAATCTGTACACACACGCTTGAAACTTGGCGAAATACTTTCTTAAGTGGGTGGCTAAGAGAGCCTCCGAGCATATTGTAATTGAATGTCTCATTAAAGACATAAACAAACGTTTATAGGAAGTCGGTTGACCCAGATTACAGTCCGTAATTTTTGTCATATTTACTTGAACTTGTGCACATAGCTAGTTTGGAGAAAGACATTAGATGAATTCGTTAGCCAGCTTTGTATCCTTTTAACTTCTTTAGTAAAAAAAAATAATTCTTTTCAGAAAAGAATTAAAACATTAAAAAAGAAAAATTACTTCTAGAGAAAGTCAGACAGTGGCGGTGAAGTAAAAAGGGCAACTCCGTCACCACGTAGACACAGACGTAATACTCTAAATATGACGACATTCTCTCTCTCTCTCTCTCTCTCTCTCTCTCTCTCTCTCTCTCTCTCTCTCTCTCTCTCTCTCTCTCTCTCTCTCTCTCTCTCTCTCTCTCTCTCTCTCTCTCTCTCTCTCTCTCTCTCTCTGCAACGGCAGGTACGAAAAATGATATAGTCACTGACTGTGTTAATATCTTCACCGTTGTAAAATAAAGATTCATTGATTCATTGATTTTATAACAAAGCCCAAGACTTCCACAGAAGATTTTACAATAGCAGTTTTCAGTTGTTCCCAGAGTGTTGCAGGCGAGGAGTCTGCAGGATCAACTGTGTCTTTGTAAATCTGTCTGAAGGGCAGCTTTCTTGTCTCACGCTGAAGGCTGGCAACATCAAGCTTTTTCTTGGAAGGGGGGGGGTCCCCTTTCTTGGGTTTCAGCTTGAGGCGGAGCCTGAATTTGCAGCGGACAAGGTGGTGGTCAGTGTGGCACTCTGCGCTGGGCATCACTCTGGTGAGGAGGACGTCACTGCGGTTCCTCTGACGCACTAGGACATAGTCGATAAGGTGCCAATGCTTGGAGCGAGGATGCATCCAGGTGGTCTTTCGACTGTCCTTTTGCTGGAAAGTAGTGTTGGTGATGACAAGTTGCTGCTCTGCACAGAACTCCAACCGTAGGCGGCTATTGTCATTGCAGTTCCCAACGCCATGCTTGCCGAGGACTCCTTTCCAGGCTTCAGAGTCTTGGCCCACTCTGGCGTTGAAGTCGCCAAGGATGATGACTTTGTCGTCTGCAGGGGTGCTCTGTAGGAGGCTGCGCAGGTCAGAGTAGAACTTGTCTTTTTCTGCAGGCTCTGCCAGGAAGGTTGGGGAGTACACACTGAGAAGGGTGACGTATTGCTTGTGTCTCAGTGGGAGGCGCATGGACATGATGCGGTCGGAGTGACCCGTTGGTAGGTTTTCCAGCTTAGTCGCAATGGGGGTCTTGACCATGAAGCCCACGCCTGAGAGCCGTCTTTCTGATGCAGGCCTGCCTGACCAGTAGAGGATGTAGCCAGCACCAAGGTCTTGGAGGCTGCCTTCCTCCGGGAGGCGTACTTCGCTGAGCGCGGCGATGTCGATGTTTAACCTCCGCAATTCATGGGCAATGAGGGCGGAGCGACGTTCGGGGCGTCCGCTGTCTGCTGTGTCGAGCATTGTTCGGATGTTCCAGCATGCTACGTTGAGTCCGGTCGTGTTCGTCATGAGAGTGGATCCATTGTTTTTTCTTGTTTTCTGACCGCAGGAGAAGATGCCCGTTGACCGCGGCTAGCCAGCTGGGGTTACGAGGGGATGAGCTTTGGTTAGGCCACCTTTTCTAGGCCCCTCTCCGTGTGGAGCAAGCAGTGCTGTCCCTAGAGAAGGCTGCTTTGTCGTTCAGGGTGTGCCAAGTGACGTTGTCATCCCCAGGGCAACATTAGGCGACCAATATCCTGAACCGCCTGCATGCAGGTTTGAGATTGCGGCTTCCAGTGACATCTTTCACCTGCCGTTTTGCCCCTTGCCCATCGCTACAGGACTTAGGAAGATCGGTGTCATGGTCCGTGGGCGTTTCCTAAAGCCTGCGCGGTGGAGCTTTTTGGTGGAGTGCAGTGTGTTCGTCTGCCATGGCCTAGCAAGCTGGGACCGTGGCATCGAGGTCCTCGGGTCGTAGGTTTTATATCAGACTGTCCTTGTCTTAGTCTCTGGCTCAAAAACCTTTCCCGGAGACACGGGGGCTTTGATGTCAGGGTTTTCCTCCCTTAGCCTTTCCGCAGCCAAGCGGTCAGGCCTGCAAGGCAGCAGGACAATGATTTATTTTCGAGGTTCTCTCCTCTAGATCCTCCGTGTTAAGCCTGGGGGCTAGTGCTGCCCAGTTTTTGGGGTCACCTCGGAGAGGATGTGGCCAGGGACCACGCACGGGGTCAAGGGGTCTCTGCCTGACTCAAAGGGTGGAGGCCCCAGGGGACGAGTTGCGTTGGTGGTGCGGGTAGTGGGGAACTCTTACAGCGCCTCCCCCGGGATCACCCTTGTCTAGGGCCTCTTGGCCTTTGCGAGGCACCCTCGTGTGTAATCCCTCCGGACTAGCATAGCATCCCTCTACCTCAATCCACACAGCTAACAAAGACATACGTGTAGTTGAAAACGGCCTTCAAAAAAGTCTCGACGATATATCAGCATGGTGTAAAGTCAACTCAATGATTCTGCATCCTACTAAAACAAAATATATGATTATTGCAACACGCTAAAAGCACCAGTTAAAACCATTAAAGCTTAATCTATCACTCGGCGACGACATCATAGAACAGGCAGCCGAACATCGTCTGTTGGGGGTCACAACTGATAATCAGCTGAGGTGGCAGATGCACATTGACCATGTCTGTAAAACGGTCTCCAGAAATGTATTTATGTTATCGAAATTAAAGTATTACACAGATAACAGGAGAATGGCAAAATTAATTCTTCCCGACCCGCACTTGACGACCGAGGAAAAACTCGGTAAAGCTGCATTCCTACCCCTTCAAAGTTATGTCAATCTGTTTTAACTGCCTTTCAGGCACCAGCCCAGAATACTTGTCCTCTTTGCTGCATGTGTATACGCCCTCTCGTGAGCTCCGCTCCTCTTCTGATAAACGGAAGTTGTGTGTACCTTCTGTCCAAACTAAAACATTTGGTCAGCGCACTTTTGTTTATCAAGCCCCAGTGTTATGGAATACACTTCCTCTTGAAGTCAGAAACAGTGAGTCTGTCTCTGACTTCAAGAGGTCGTTGAAAACTCACCTCTTCAAGCTTTACTTTGAATAACTGCCAGTGTTTGATGCCTTAGTTGTAGTTCTGCAATCCTCCTTGTTTAGACTGAATGTTAATTAGAATATAAATTATTATGTATGTATTGCTGTTTAGTTTATTGTAAAAGTGGTGTGTTCGGGCATTGTGCTTTGTTTGTTATGTGCATATGTCATTGTATTTTTATTTTTGTGTACAGATTGTAAAGCGCTTAGAGCTTTTGAGTAAGATTAAGCGCTATATAAATACTCATTATTATTATTATTATTATTCAAAATCAGTTTAAATTTAACAAATGGGTACTGATGTTTTAAGTGTAAAACTTAGCGCTCCAGAATATCTAAAAGAGTTGTTTAAAAAATCAGATTCCTGCTACGGGAATATGAGGGATCTTTATATTGTTCCAAACCCCCGAATGTGTGTGTGTGTGTGTGTGTGTGTGTGTGTGTGTGTGTGTGTGTGTGTGTGTGTGTGTGTGTGTGTGTGTGTGTGTGTGCGCGCGCGTGTGTGTGTGTGTGTGTGTGTGTGTGTGTGTGTGTGTGTGTGTGTGTGGACGCGCGAGTGCGTTTGTGCGTGTATGCGTGTGTTTGTGTTTAGTAAAATATATATTTTGTATCACTGTGCTTCGATGTCCCTGTTTTATGTATATTTTGTACTTAGTCGTAGTAAGTGTTGTAGCAACGGCAGGTACGAAAAATGACATAGTCACTGACTAACACATATCTTCACCGTTGTAAAATAAAGATTCATTGATTCATTGATTCTCTCTCTCTCTCTCTCTCTCTCTCTCTCTCTCTCTCTCTCTCTCTCTCTCTCTCTCTCTCTCTCTCTCTCTCTCTCTCTCTCTCTCTTTCTCTCTCTCTCTCTCTCTCTCTCTCTCTCTCTCTCTCTCTCTCTCTCTCTCTCTCTCTCTCTCTCTCTCAAACATGCGCGCATCTCCAGGAGGAATAGATCCTCATGCGCCCTCCATACGTATGAGGATCTATGCCTCTTGGAGATGTGTGGAGGGCGCGCGCGCGCACGCACGCACTAACACATCGACGCGCTTTCAGAAGAGCATGCAGGTGACCCGTGTAGCTAGGTGAAGTCAACCTGCTTTCGCACTAATTATAGCAAGACTGAAATTGTACCGTGAACTTCTAGTTTTGTCACAATTTTCTCAAGCCTATGAAGCGAAAGTAAAACTCATATCACGTAAAATATAAAATTACGTAAAAACTAAAACTTACATCATGACAAATGGCGTTTGACAAATCAATGACGCGTATTCGCTCCTTACAAAACTCACTGACACATTGGCAGATCTGCGAGACTTTTTCAATAGGAGATAATTCAAGATCAGAATCAGGTCAAAGACAAAAGGTGGAGACCATTGACAGCGAGAACAGCTCTCATATAGAAGAGACTTTGTGGGTTATGGTTCATCCCATCTTGTTTGGGGTTTTTTTCCCCCTTTTAAAATTATTTCTATGTGTTGTAACGCGCTCCGAGCTTGCTGTCTGTGGGGAAGGGCGCTATATAAAAGCTATTTAGGGGAGGAGACCCATATATGAAACACTTAAGCAAAAACGTCTCGCGCGACCCTCCAAAGAAAGGTAGAATCAATCCGAAACCAGGGTTTGATAGAGATTATAATATTGATGCATCTTAGGACAAAGCCAAATTTCAAAAACTCGAATCGATGCAGAAGCAGTTCCAGTTTGAAAAAAGTGACACATTGTTTCATATTAGGCACCATTTGCCTAATATGAAATTCTAGGTCTCCTATTATGAAACAGTGTGATTGTGTCCTTTTTACAAGTTTCACTTACATTTTGTTGGAAAATTAAGGCATGAGAGATGGTTAGCACACATTATAGGTTCATCTAATATTAAAAGTGAGTTAAATATAATGAGTCATCCGCCACTGGTCTACTATTGGTCCATCTATCCATCATCCTTTGTATATCCAATTGTGACAGATGTTATCATTTTGAATTTCTGAGAGACCATCAGAGCCACATACTTCTAATTTGGCACAGTGATCATATTTGACAATAGCTTTGATTGTCACTTGCGCTGACCTCCATGAAAGGTCAAGGTTACAAATGTCAATAAACGGGCGATTTTTAAAGAAAATAGTTATAATCTTATTTTAAAACTTGCCAAAGAGAAAACTGATGATACAACTTTTGTTTACAGCTCTAAGTTCACCTCTCATTAAGGTCAAAGGTCACGAGAAGTAAGAAGGCTTTTATTTTAGGTTGTTGTTATTACAGGTAGTTCGTATGTAAACTTTGCAATAAGACCCCAGTGGAAATGTTTTGCTAGGGGTTAAACTGTCTATGCATATTAATTTTATAGGCTCCTTCCAAAGGTCAAAGGGCAGGCATGTCAGCAAGTGTGTTGAAATGTTCTATGTATGGGGGAATAAAAGCTACTGTTTTTATTGTCCACCTCATAAGTAAAACTTGATACAAGCTAGCACTATCGACACAGGTTTATGTAACGGCATATTCAGAAGCAAATTTGGGGGAAGAGGAGTGTTCCAAGGTGCACGGCTCCCAGGATATTTTTTAATGTGTAATTTTTTATTTGGGGGAGTTTGGAACCCTCACCCCCCACCCTGCCCCCCCCCCCCACCCCACAAACACACACACACACACACACACACACACACACACACATACACATGCACACACCCTCCAGCGCCTCTTTTTGGAAAATGTAAACGGCCTGTCGTGTGATTTTTCGCCCATTGGTGAAAAGGTCTCCAGACCTCTCTCTCCCTTCCCGCGACCTCCCACCCGCACTAACACCAGCACCACCCGCCCCTAGTTTGATAGTCAACAAGTGGCGCATTTGCAAGCCCTCACCCTCTTCACATTCTCAGCAACTGTGACTCCCCCGACAGGAAGAGTTCCCATGAAAAGTCTACGGAATCTCCCGCACGTTCGTTTTCTTTAAACTGCCCTATACCTTAAAGAGGATTCATTCGCAATAGTCTTCGTGGTATAAAATGCATACTTAGGTACTTTCAAACTTTTGCTCCCAAAGTTAACTTTGAAAGAATGTGTGTGCGCAAAATGACATATCTTTACAAACACATCGACCTTAGATGACCTTGACCTTTTCTACAAGTGAAATATGTAGATAAAGTTGTTCTTGTAAACTACAGTTGTGTCGAGTTTAAAGTCTGTGGATGTTATAGTCCCTAAGAAACTGCCTTATACAAACCGCACGCAAAAACACACGATGGCTAAAGAGCGGCTGCATGGACGATTGGTGACTACATTTATACTGTTTCACATTTGCTGTCACACCTAAGCCAAGAAGGTTTGCTCTTGGAACAACTTTTTAGCTCCACCCCCTCCCGGCAGACAGTAATGGGCCATTTTGTCTGTCTGAAAGCATTCCGGACAACTGTGCGCGTCATCTTGAAGTGATATAGCGACATAAACCTGGTTTTTGACATATCTGTTTTATTCTCTTCACTGCCACTAGACGCAAATATTGCTCTGAAATCTTTCCGAATTCAGTTCCAAGGAACCCCAAAAGTCAAATAAATATATGTCAGTTGTGTCAGCAAGAGCAAAAATCGCCATGAGCCCCCGCGATCGCGCGAGACTCAAAAGGATCTATGTGTCTTGCAGATGGATCCTATTGAGAGTTTCTGGGCTGTGACGGGGTTAAGTGCAAATATCATGAAACAAAAGTTGGAAAAATTCGGGCCTGTGGTTTCAGAGATATTGCCTACACAAAGGCTCACACAAATATGGCCTCTGCGACCTTCACCTTACAGGTCGTAAATTCATTATGTTAAAAACATCACATATGAGGGTAAGGCATCTTTTCCTAAAAATTCAGAGCAAATCAGTAGAGCAGTTTCAGAGGTATTCTCTACTCAATAATCTGCAAGAACGATATGGCAACTATAACCTTGCCCTTGAGGTAGAGGCACAGTTAAGATTGATAGCAATGTGTGATATGGTAAAATACTATAATCTAAACTTTGGATTGAATAGGCCCAATGGTTATTGAGATATTGCCTAGAGCACAATTCTGCACAAAACAATATGGCCGTCGTGACCTTGGCCTTTACGGCACTGAATAAATTCTGGTATGCATCACTCTGTGTCGTCACAAAATATCACAATTTGCCATTCGGATCACATCGTGTCGGTGTTTACAGTAACATTGCCTGGAAAATGGCATACATAATAAATGTAGCCGTTGTGACCTTGACCTTGACCAAAGTGACATGATCTTGGTGTGGGATATTCTGTATTGAGAAAAAAAGTATCAACATCTGAAATTTGGAACAAACTGGCTGGATGGTTTCCGATATATACGCTAGACAGACACTGCTCCTTATATGAAACACTGTTCTAATTATGAAACACGTTTCATATTAGGTGCTCTTTGTGCTTCATAATAGGAACAAGATACCTCTCCAAGAAAATGCTTGCCTCCAAAACAACAAAAAGAGAACCAAAACGATTGCCGCTGATTATCTGATGTCCGAAGATTGCTCTTCATGACAAGAGTGGCTATTTTTTAAAAAATCACAAAACTAAATGCTGATGTAGGTGTTTCAAAATGTCAAAACAATTAGATACAGAAGGGTCAAAAATCACATTTTCTCGGCGTATTTTCGTTTCATCAGGCCTGACATTCTTGTACCGAAAATAAGGCTCACTGAAGTAACTCTATATTACTGCACAGCCAGAATTTGGAAAAGTTATTCCGTTTTGCGGGGAGCAAGGTGTTTCATAATAAGCACTGTTTCATAATAGGGGCTCCTCCCCTATTATTATTATTATTATTATTATTATTATTATTATTATTATTATTATTATTAAAATTTATTAATATTTCGGGGAAGTACCTTTTTTCCAAAATAGACAAACAAACAAATATAGAGATCAGTCGCTAGTTACATTTATCGCAGAAGGAATATTTATAAATTGTGTTGTAAACTTGTCTTTTCTAAGCGTGTTTCTTTTTCCGTTGGGTACTTCTCTACTATGAAATTAGTTTTCGAGACATAACGCACAAGCTGCATATGAATGCTATGCGGAAAATGAAGTTAATAATAATAATAATTACGGTATTTATAATGCGCTTATCTTATAATAATTATAACTCTAAGCGCGCACTCACAACTAGCGTACGCATACGCACGCTTTAGACAACGACTCACGTACCACAAATACATTACGACAGTCAGCTTAGGGAGGGGAGTGTGGTGATTAGTGCTAGAACTGTTGAAAGAGGTGAGTTTTGAGGGCGGACTGGAAGGAGGGGAGAGAGTGTTTCTGACGGAGAGAGAGTGGGAGAGTGTTCTAGGTGGAAGTTACGGCTCAAGACATGTCGCATAATGTCCGGCACGTCCTAATCCGTAACTTTATTTTCTGTAAAGCATCCATATGCGTCACGTCTCCTATCAATTAAGCTTATTATGTCACTCTGCTCTTATGCTGACAGGATGGTTCCGTTTCCAAGGCTACGCTGTGTCGCGGTGTCGACATAATAAGAATTCGTATTGCAAATCGTGAAAGCACCAGTTTAAACCATCAAACGATTTTGAGACCAAACAACAACAAAAAATGTCGCTTCAGGCAAATTACGTCGATGGCTCTAAATAAACTCCCAGGAGGTCGGGCGGAGGGGGGGCGGAGAGAGAACAAGAATGGCAAAACCTTTATGGCTTAGGTGTATGACCGATCCGAAACTAAAATGTACATTTTGTCCAAACATTATCAACCTCTTGTGACCTTTGATCTTTCCGTTGGGGTCAGCCAAATTAGTTTGCATAGAAATGTCTTACCATCAGGTATCTCCGCACCAAGTTTCGGTTTGAAGATGAAAATAGTATTTGAGAAAAAAAATCGCTATTTTGACCTATTTTGGGACCTCCTGTGGCCCTTGACCTTTCGAGGGGTCCGCCAAATTTGTATGCATATAAAGGTCTTCCCATCAGGTATCTCTGTACCACGTTTGGGTTTGAAGTTGAAATAATATTTGAAATAAGACAGTTTACGTCAAAATATGGCTTTTTTTTCCCCCTATTTCTGTACCCCCTGTGACCTTGACCTTTGAGCAAGGTCACTGAAATTTGTATGTTTAGGTATGTCTTGCCACAACGTACCCTTTGGCCAAAATTGAAGATTATAGCTTGAATAGTTTCCGAGAAAATGCCAACGTTAAGGTTTTGCCACAGACGATGGACGACGGAGGCCGGACCACGGACGGACGACCACTGACATATACTAGACTCACTTTGCTATCGCACGTGAGTTAAAATGCATTGACCCCTTCACCTGCTTCACAAACTGAACACCACCCAAGTGCAAGAGGTGGGGGCTCATGAGGATCTACACCTCTTACTGAAACCACTGTGTAAGCATGTTCTTCGAATGGATTTGACCTCTTTGGCGTTGAAATAACAAAGATTTCAGTAACACAGTCTGCGTCGACTCGCAGTGAACGTGTCAAAACAGTGTCGTGTCTGCTGGTAGTCTTACCTGCCAGCGGGGCGTTAAACCCATTTAACCCCAAGGCCACATTTCCTAGATTTTACAAGTGTCACTGCACAGCCATGAACCAGTTCCAATAGATGGATCGACCATGATATTTCAAGGGTAGTGCCAGATTAGCTTGGCGCCTGACGGCGCCAAGCTAATCTGGCGCTACCCTTGAATTATCATGGTCGATCCATCTCCTTTTGTAGGGCGCCGAGGCTAAATGGGTTAAATGCCGTTCATTAGGCAATCGCTCAAACAGTGTGCTGGGCCAAGTATCTCGGATTGCAGTACGAGCACAGAATGACACCAGAATGCCATGACACTGAATTTATCTTAGGTTTTGTGACTGCCATACTGACATCACGCAAAAGAGATGACTGCCACGAGGATAAAATGCAAAGAAATGCAAAGAAAAAGAAAGAAAATCACAAGAAAGTAAGAAGCACGCTTAGAGAGACCAATACCACACAATGTATAAATTGTACCGTAATTGTCTCAAGTTTCTAAAACGTGCGTCTTTCTTTTGGTGAGATTTTCTTTCCAAGGGGATGTCGCAACCATGACTGACTTGAAATTGATTTTACCTTATATGGTCTCGTCCCACTTCCATACAGATATCACAACAGTGACTCGAAATAGAGTTTATTTTAGGTTTCATTTGGATTCTATGGAAGTCAGACGACACCTGAGGTAAACTCAAGTTCAAATCACTATTGGTCATCTCCCGCCTGTGTCTAATAAAAAGTCAGACGAAACCAAAGGTCAGCTAATCGGCTTCCGCCGCCTGCGGGTGAAAGGATTCAAAATGACTAGTCGACAAGATCGACAAGGAATCAGTTCAGCATAGGGACGACTCTTCGTGTTTTTTGTCTGTTTTGTTGTTGTTGGTGGTGGTTTTTTGTGGAGGTTTGTTGTGTCTGTGGGGGGGTTTGTTTGTTGTTGTTGTTTTTTGGGGTGTGGGGAGAGGGGGGGGGGCATTCGCGCAAAATCGCAACGCCAAAGACAGGCACAAAACGAAATAAGAAAACAAATTGTCATGCCAAAACGACACCAGGTCTCTACTGAATGCCAAAAGTGACACCTGCTGATCTGGGGTATGCACAACTCTGGCGTGCTACACTGGTTGCCTCCCTCGATTCGCTGCGCTGGTAAGCGCAGCGAATCGAGGGCGACAACCAGTGTAACAACCATCATCTAAAACATTGTCCTCTCGAAAGGGATGAGGGAAGTTAGCTCTATACAGATCTATTTCGGTGACCTGTCTTAAAATCACCTTTCGTGGTGACAAAAAGTTAAGATCTTCTTGCTAGACCAGCGTTACTTTCGGATCGATGAAGAATGCAGACTGCCTGGTATATAACCCATATCATGTCACCCGCTGCTTTTGCCCATGCCAATCAGCGTCTACTCCTCAGGATGCCAAACCTCAAAGCATGGTATAAATAACCTTCTCTCACGTGTTTATGCGATGCGCGTCTAAAGGCGTTCGTCGACAATGTGTTGTTGTAAAATTACAGCCTATGGCTTTCGTAAGCGAACGATCGTAATTTTACACTGTCGTAATTTTCACACTGTCGTAATTTTATAACAACGCAGATAGACGAACGCCTTTTTCGGACCATCATGCGCTGCGTACCTTCATCGTTTCCAGTCTATGCCTTAACACATTCTACACCAAGGACCGAAATCCCCAAATTTTGAAGTTGCGCCCTAAAGAATTGTATTACAATTCCAAAGACAGATCGAGCATGATAGTTCAAGGGTATGGCATCACCCTTCAACTATCATGCTCGATCCATGTCTTGCTGTGGTGTATCGGGGCTAAATGAGTTTAAAATAATATGATATGCATTTCATTTGGGAAAACTGCACTTTAAATGAACCCAACCCTCCCCTTCCGGTCGCATACAGACAAGACCAGGCAACTAAATACACTGACGAGCAAAAGAAATGCGACATGGCAATGAAGGGGTGGTACCTCACGGATTCCAAAAATGTCCATTTCTTTTTAGTGTTTCCGATGATTGCAAAAATGTCGCATTCCTATCGCTCGTCAGCATAATTTGAACATTCGCAATGATTATTTTTGTTCTCTCGGATGAAAAATGGAGGGCTGGCGTCATTTAGACTTCAGGGTCAAGTTGCAGGTAATTTTAATAGCCAGTAACCGTCCGTCGTAGTCCTGAATGCTTTGTTTTGAGCTGTGCTTAGACGCACGCAAAAATCACGCTGCAGTGCAGGACAGTTGGTTGGCCTTTACTGGCCTGGGCAAAACGTTGCCTGCAACTGTGGGCAGACGACGGCCGTGCGCGAGCCAACTGCGGCCACCTCGTCTACCCGAGGACCTTTACGCACTGAGAAATACGGAATTGAGGCCGATTTAATTTGAATCTCGAATACATATTCAAATATTTAATCCTCATGTGTATGTGCAACGCAGCAGACCTACGCTTATTTGCGTGGACAGTATTCCGGGGGCGACAGGCACAGGCACAGATCCGCATGTGCTGGGGGTTCAAGACAATATATATATATACTGTCCACGCAAATAAGCGTAGGTCTGCTGCGTTGCAGTTTGAAAGAAGCAATATATATATACCAGAGGACGCAGATTGTGTTTCTGACATCAGTCCGGGTAGATTCAAAGCCATTGAGCCCGAGCCGTCCAAGGAACATGGTGTCACAACAAAAGACATAGATCCTCATGAGCCCCCGCAACAGCGGGGGCTCATGAGGATCTATGTCTCTTGCAGTTGCATTGTGTTCACTTTATCATGACAATGAAGGGGTGGTACCTCACGGAGTCTTTCGTAACCCTCCCCCGTCCACGCCAGTCCTGGCTACCGTGCAACCCCCCTCCCCCCTCCCCTCCCCCAGTACTCAATAAGATGGGTTTCAAAGTGTACCTTAGTATGTCCTGAGATGTTTAAGCCATGTTCCCCAAAAATCCTTAGGAACACACCAGAGATATAGCCGATGGCGCAAGGATACCCCCATTCACGCTCTTTGCGATGCTAAAAAATGAGGTTGAGAAACATTTTCCTCTAAATAAATCAGAATTCATTCCAGAAGCCCAAATCAGGCAATATTATGTTAAGGCGCATCCTCTGCAAAAACAGAATGAAAAGATATTGAATCTCTGGCTCACAGTGAAGGTATTTGTGCACCCAGTAAATGGCCATTTCCGCGAAATCGCAAAAAAAGGACAAAATTAGCTTACATCATTAAAACAGGATGTCACAATTATTATAAACTTGACTAGGTGATTCTATGATTACTGTGAGTGCCACAGTGGTTGATTTTGTATTCCTACCCCCAAGTTGTAAAAATGCACAAAAGTAATTAGAAAAAATTACTAAAGTTATTCCATTTCATTTTAACCTCTCTGTACCTATTACGTTTCAATAATGTGAGCATAAAGTGCAAGAAAATAAAGAAAGTCGGCATCCTTTACGGTACATTCGTGGTGAATGATAGCTTTTCCTAATTTAAAATTGCCGAATTGGGAAACGGACGTTGTTTCTGAATGCCCTCAGAAATTTTGTATACAACTGATAGGTCTTTTTAGGTTTTATTGGTTAGGATAGAGTACCACAGTTACTCCCAACCTGAGTTTATGATGCTGTGATGCATTTAGAGGCCACAGTGGCTAAATCTGCTGCCCTACCCCCATTTTACCGGTACGCAAAGGAGCGTAAAATGATCATAACAATTGCTTATGTCATACTCCTCTGTATAAATATTTTTGTTGCCAGTTTTCTTAACAAAGTATGCATAATGAGCATAACAATTTGTGATCATTTCATTAATTTAAATGTGACCCATCAATTTAATTGTAACAATTTTTAACTGGCTGGTCTTTTATGTGATATTTTACCTAGTGTAAGGCGGGTCTAGTAAGGTCTCCCTATCTCTTTTCATTTATTTTCGTCTAGAAATATGTAAATATGAATATGCGTAATAAAGTTTCATGGTTCCTAACAGCCAAAACAATGTTATCAAAATACTTAGTTTCCACATGTTCACCACGAGATCATCACTTCCACCCCAATTTTTTGCCTTCTTCTTCTGCCAATAACTGAATAAGTGAGCTGTCAAGTGCTCGGCAGCAGATTTTCAGAGTTTGGTGTACAGGGGCGGGTCTTCTGGACAGAACTGCAAGCGGACCGCTTCTCTGTATGGACAGGTCTGGAGCATGTGCTAAGAAGACTGATTTTCTACGCCACATTCGCATAGGGCTGTTTCCGCATGACCCAGTCTCACGAGGTGAGTCCAGAGTGATCAGTGCGTAAGTGAATGATGGTGGCCTGGCTCTTCCTGTTCAGCTTGTTGATGTCGTCTGCCCACGGGCTGACTGAATCTGGCTTATTGTCCCTACGACTATGAAAGTTTGAGGGACTAGCTGGGTAAACGCCATTTTGCTGTTGCCAATACTTTGTTGCTGTAGTGTCTTGGTTTCTTTACAGCAGGTTGTGATCTTGAGGGAGTCTGGCGCCTGCTTTGGCCAGGCTGTCAGCCTCTCCATTCCCAGCTACTCCATAATGCACTGGAATCTACTGCAGCACTATTTTGTGGACATGGCATCCAGTCTATCTTAAAGCTTCCTGGTGAGGAGATCAGTGGATCAAGCTGCTGCCATACCCTAGCTAATGCTCTGCTGCTGTGTTGAGCACCTGCAGATCTGTACGGATGTTGGAGCTGCTGCCGCCAGCTGGTAAGGAGAGGGAGGTAGTAGTACGGTCTGCACAACAGATGTACACGCCACTTCCTTCATTCCGCATGGTGTCTTGTGCGGACCCATCTGTATAGATGTGAGCACAGCTGCTGTGAGGGTAGCGATTGTACATAATCTCCAGTGAGATGGCTTTGTGCAGTGCCGCGACCTTTGGCAAAGAGTCCTGGAACATCGTTTATGTTGTCTAGAAGGCTCTTTCGAGATGTTCATGTATCTGAAGGGAGCTCTTCAGTCTTCACACATCTTTGGGCTTGGTTCCATGACGTCAGTTTTAGCCCTTTGCAGGACCTTCAGTTGGCGGTTCAGACTTGGGCGTTTCTGACGGTTCTTGGTCTGCTCCTGTAGTCTCCAGTGCTTTCGGTGTTTATTAAGTCTCTTCATCGAGTGTGCTGTTATGCGTTCCAGTGGCTCCAATGTCCTCCATTTCCTAAATTGATGTGCTCCATATGGCTCTAAGAATGTCACGGCATCATGAGAATAAACCATGTTCTGCATCTTGTCAAGCCTGGCTTTTATGGTTTTTCAGGCAGTGTTTCATGATGGCGATGTATCTTAGTACCGCACTACTGGTCTGACCGAGCTGGTGTTTGCTTGCGCCAGGATGCTGTAATTTGCGCCAATGTGGGTCGCAGCTCTAGCTTCCATGGCTTCGATGTGAGTCCTCCACGTGAATCCAGTAATTTATTTGTTGCCATTAACGTTGGCCTGTCTGTCTTTGGTACTGGAAGTTCTCCAGTTTCAAGGTGACCTCTTCCAATCGATTGAAAGAGATGGTCTAGTTCAATTTGAGTGGCTATATTTCAGTCCAGCTGCTGACTATTGGCAGCATCCTGGATTCTGCAGGATGCTATTTCTTTATGTTCTGCTGCACTCCACACTGCAAAGTCATCTGCATGGAGGATGTTCGAGACCTACCTTGGTACTGCTGTAGTGATGTCATTAATGTAGACCAAGAACACGATCAGACACAACATCTCCCTGAGATACACCTTTCCCGAGTTTGACAAGACTGCTGAATGTGCAGACGGTAGAAGCTTCAGCGGCTTCCCCTGTTAAACATGCCTTAACTAAAAAGAATTACAATTAAATTGATGGGTCAAATTGAAATTAATGAAATTATCACAAATTTGTATGCTCAATATACATACTTTGTTGAGAAAACTGGCAACAAAAATATTTAAACAGAGGAGTATGACATAAGCAATTGTTTGATCTTTTTGCGTTCCATTGCGTACTGGTAAAGGCAGCAGATTTAGCCACTGTGGCCCCTAAATGCATCACAGTATCATAAAATCAGGTTGGGAGTAACTGTGTGGTACTCTATCCTAACTAATAAAACCTAAAACAAAGACCTATCAGTTGTATACAAAATTTCTGAGGGCATCAGAAACAACGTACGTTTCCCAATTCGGCAATTTTAAATGGAAAAAAGCTATCATTCACCACGAATGTACCGTAATAGGTGCCGACTTTCCTTATTTTCTTGCACTTTATTCTCACATTATTCAAACTTAATATGTGCTGAGAGGTCAAAATGAAATGAAATAACTTTAGTAATTTTTTCTAATTAATTTTGTGCATTTTTGCAACTTGGGGGTAGGGATCCAAAATCAACCATTGTGGCACTCACAGTAATCACAGCATCACCCAGTCAGGTTTATAATAATTGTGACACACTGTTTTAATGATGTAAGCCTGAAAATGGACTGCCAGTGCTATAGAAAATGTCTGAAGGCATCTGACACATTCTTTTTGACTTTTTTTTTTGCGATTTAGCGGAAATAGCCGTTAACTGCGTACACAAATACCTTCATTGTGAGCCAGAGATTCAATATTGTTTCATTCTGTTTATTGCAGAGGACGCAGAAGGTGTGCCTTAACATAATATTGCCTGATTTGGCTTCCAGAATGAATTCTGCTTTGTTTAGAGGAAAATGTTTCTCAACCTCATTTTAGCATCCGCGAAGAGCGTGAATGGGGGGTACCCTTGCGCCATCGGCTATATCTCTGGTGTGTTCCTAAGGATTTTCGGGGAACATGACTTAAACATTTCAGGACATACTAAGGTACACTTTGAAACCCATCTTATTGAGTACTGGGAGGAGGGGTGCGGGGGGGGGGGGGGGAAGGGGGGGGGGCGCACGGTAGACCGGGCTAGCTTATGGACTACTACTATAAACCAGCTATATCCAAAATTTCAAGTAAATATGACAACACTTACGTTCTCTAATCTGGGTCAACCGACTTTCTATAAACGGTCTTTTATGTCTTCAATGAGACATGCTCGGAGGCTCTCATACAACATGCTCGGAGGCTCTCTTAGCCACCCCTTAAATAAAGTAGTTCGCAAAGTTTCAAGCTTGTGCGTACAGCAATATATGAGACTCTCGTGCACACACACACACACACACACACACACACACACACACACACACACATACGCATAAACGGCCTTTCGAGCCAAATATACGTTCAGCAACGAGGTTAGCGTAACTAGACATGACGGAATTTTTATCTTGTTACTTCAGTTGTCAGAGGATTAGGCCTGCCCGCCTTTGACATGGACATGCTATTAAATTCGCCCCACCGCGACCCATCCTAAAAATTCCCTTTTATAAACAGTCATAACTTGAAGGTCATCTTCCCACGAGACAAACAATAACCCCCAGTTAGCAAAAGGTCTTCGGGCGGCGTTGGACCCGTGCACAGCCTTGCGCGGGCCAACTGCAGCCCCGTGGTCGACCCGAGGACCTATACGCACTGAGAAATATGGCATTGAGGCCGGTTTCATTTGAATCTCGCATACGTATTCAATCATCACCTTTAACTCTTTTGAGTCGTGCCGCTTCCGGATTCGCGGCGTCAAAAAGCCGAGAATCCGGATGCTACACGTCTCGAAACATATAAACCGCATCAGCGACATATATATAAAGTTTCAACCCCCTCGAGACTTTAACCCGTTCAGTGCCAACTGACGCAAAACGCTCTTTCCAAACTGAAATTGACAAGCTGCTAGCCGTGATTGCGCATGGCCCATTGCAACTGCTTGGTCTCGGCCAAATCAGGTATTGAGGTCAACTATAGCGCAAGCCACAAAAGTTCAAAGTTTGATCAAGTTGACTACTTGAATATAGCGGAGGAATAAAACAAATACATAATTGGTAGCAAGGGTTTCCTACACGGACCCTTGTAAGCTTTCGGGAGGTCAAAGTACCCACTGTACTCTTCAGGCTTTCAAAGTACGTACCCATCAGGCCTTCGGGGTACGATGCTTACTTTAACCTCTCTGGCTTACAAAGGTCAGTGTAGCAAATCCCTGCTGACAATAATCTAGCATGTTCTATTTTGTATCGATCGGTCCTACGACCTTAGAGTTTTCGTTACAAATTGAAATAACCCTCAAGAAAATAACAAGTTCATTGTCCTGGCCAGACGAATTCGCGTCTGAAACCATTGTACACTGGCCGACATTCTCGTGAAGAGCACATATGTAAATGGGACCAAAAATAGGCATAAAGAACACAAGACTAACAAGAGACATGTACAAATCCTAAGGAGCCGCCGTGACTGCGGTGGCTCTTGCAGCTGTGTAGCGTTCGCTTTGCGCCTGCAGTTAAAAGGTTAAGACCAGTGTCGACATATTTTGTTACACCAGCACTAAGATTGACAAGACAAAAACTTTGCCAAAGAGGTCAATTATTGTTATTTTCAGAGTAACTTGCAAGTAACTCAAAAATAGCGTAAAACTACACCCAAACCTGAATTGTTGGAAGAGCTGCTAAGCTTAACAAAGCCCACAACTTCGGTCAAGCCATATCTTGCCACAGTGAACCACAGATACAAAGAGATATGACCACTTTGCTATCGATCATGATTTACTCACCTTGACTGCCAGCGGTTAAAGGTGTCGTCTTTGAAACCAGCGCAGATTCTCTGCCAGACGTGTCTGAGACACACGGGCATCAAGAATTCCAACAAGAGGCCCACATCCTCATGAGCCCCTGCATCTGCAGGGGCTCATGAAGATGTATGCCTCTTGTAGCTGAAAGTTGCGTTGTGCTACGGTGCGGAGCTTTGAGATGTAGCGCATGGCGGTGTGGTGTGTAAAGTGTGGTGTGTCGTGCCGTGTCGTGTCGTGTCGTGCCGTGTCGTGACTGTCGTTGAGAAACGTGTTAGACCTGTTTTGGTGTGGTGTGGTCAAGTGTGGTCAAGTGTGGTCAAGTGCGGTATCGTGTCATGTCGGGTCGCGTCGTGTCGAGTCGAGTCGGGTCGAGTCGTGCCGTGCCCCTTGTCGTGTCGTGTCGAGTCGAGTCGAGTCGAGCAGTGTCGTGTCATTTCGTGTTATTGTGTTAAAATGTATATGTTGTTTTCCGACAGAGCATGGCTTAACAAGAAGATTTTTTTTTTTAAAACGACAAGGCGAACTTTGCATCACTACACTGCGGCAACGCAAGGCTTAACTTCACCCCATAGGGGCTCGATGCTAGTAGCTTTACTAATGCAAATCCGCTGCGCCACCGCGTGCGCGCCAACGCTTATACTAATGTTCAAGACAGAGTACAAGGAAAGAAACTAGAAATTCTAGCTGTGGCCGGAAGTATCTCGGACCTCTTTCTCAACATACAGAGTTGAACGTTAAACCCTTTAGTAGAGTGCCATGAAAGAGGTCTCACTGCAGTGCATCCATTGCCGTTTTCTGCCGTGTTTACTCTGTGACGGGGAAGTGGCGCAGTGGTTAAGGCGTCTGCCTCCAATGCCAAAGGTGCGAGGTTCGATACCGGGTTCCGGCGTTGGATTTTTCTCCTCTGGTGTCACCGTCTGGGCAGTGGGCAGATGTTCACATAGACGACCCCGGCCCCCACGAGTCCCCTGCTGCCTTGCAGGCCTGGCCGCTTGGCTGCGGAAAGGCTAAGGGAGAAAACCCCTGACATCAAAGCCCCCGTGTCTCCGGGGAAGGCTTTTGAGCCAGAGACTAAGACAAGGACAGTCTGATATAAAACCTACGACCCGAGGACCTCGATGCCACCGTCCCAGCTTGCTAGGCCATGGCAAACGAACCAAGGGTTTAAAGTGGTGGGGCCAGTACTGCGCACACTGCACTCCACCAAAAAGCTCCACCGCGCAGGCTTTAGGAAACGCCCACGGACTATGACACTGAACTTTCCAAGTCCTGTAGCGATGGGCAAGGGGCAAAACGGCAGGTGAAAGATGTCACTGGAAGCCGCAGTCTCAAACCTGCATGCAGGCGGTTCAGGATATTGGTCGCCTGATGTTGACCTGGGGATGACAACGTCACTCGGCACACCCTGAACGACCAAGCAGCCTTCTCTAGGGACAGCACTGCTTGCTCCACACAGAGAGGGGCCTAGAAAAGGTGGCCTAACCAAAGCTCATCCCCTCGTAACCCCAGTTGGCTAGCCGCGGTCAACGGGCATCTTCTCATGCGGTCAAAAAACAAGAAAAAACAATGGATCCACTCTCATGACGACCACGACCGGACTCAAAGTAGCATGCTGGAACATCCGAACCATGCTCGACACAGCAGACAGCGGACGCCCTGAACGTCGCTCCGCCCTCATTGCCCATGAATTGCGGAGGTTAAACATCGACATCGCCGCGCTCAGCGAAGTACGCCTCCCGGAGGAAGGCAGCTTCCAAGAACTTGGCGCTGGCTACACCCTCTACTGGTCAGGCAGGCCTGCATCAGAAAGACGGCTCTCAGGCGTGGGCTTCATGGTGAAGACCCCCATTGCGACTAAGTTGGAAAACCTACCAACGGGTCACTCCGACCGCATCATGTCCATGCGCCTCCCACTGAGACACCAGCAATACGTCACCCTTCTCAGTGTGTACTCCCCAACCCTCCTGGCAGAGCCTGCAGAAAAAGACAAGTTCTACTCTGACCTGCGCAGCCTCCTGCAGAGCACCCCTGCAGACGACTAAGTCATCATCCTTGGCGACTTCAACGCCAGAGTGGGCCAAGACTCTGAAGCCTGGAAAGGAGTCCTCGGTAAGCATGGCGTTGGGAACTGCAATGACAATGGTCGCCTACTGTTGGAGCTCTGTGCAGAGCAGCAACTTGTCATCACCCACTACTTTCCAGCAAAAGGACAGTCGAAAGACCACCTGGATGCATCCTCGCTCCAAGCACTGGCACCTTATCGACTATGTCCTAGTGCGCCAGAGGGACCGCAGTGACGTCCTCCTCACCAGAGTGATGCCCAGCGCAGAGTGCCACACTGACCACCGCCTTGTTCGCTGCAAACTCAGGCTCCGCCTCAAGCTGAAACCCAAGAAAAGGGGCCCTCCCAATAAAAAGCTTGATGTTGCCAGCCTTCAGCGTGACGACAAGAAAGCTGCCCTTCAGGCCGATTTACAGCGCATGCTCAAAGACACAGTTGATCCAGCAGACTCCTCTCCTGAAACACTCTGGGAACAACTGAAAACTGCTATTGTAAAATCCTCTGTGGAAGTCTTGGGCTTTGCTAGAAAGAGGAACAAAGACTGGTTTGACGAAAACGACGTAGAGATCCAGGAACTTCTAGCAAAAAAAAGAGCCGCCCACCAGGCCCACCTAGCCCAGCCTTCCTGCCCTGTGAAGACGTCTGCCTTCCGCCTCATCTGCAGCAGTCTCCAGCTCAAGCTTAGAGAGCTCCAGAACGAGTGGTGGTCCAGACTCGCACAGAGGACCCAGCTCTGTGCTGACAACGGTGACTACAGGGGCTTCTACGAAGCACTTAAAGCAGTGTATGGCCCTAGGCACCTGGTACAAAGTCCCCTGCGAAGCGCTGATGGACAGGCACTCCTCACAGATAATACCTCCATCTTGAACCGCTGGTCGGAATACTTTCAGGACCTCTTCGGCGCTGAACGCACTGTTCAAGAAACAGTCATCCTCCAAATCCCACACCTTCCACTAAAGGTTGAATTGGACGAACCGCCCACCGCCAAAGAGACCCTCACAGCCATCCACCAGCTCAAGAGTGGCAAAGCAGCAGGCATTGACGGAATCCCGCCAGAGATCTGGAAACATGGAGGCCCAGCACTGCACAACAAGCTCCACGACCTCTTTCTCTGCTGCTGGGAAAAAGGAACACTACCAAAGGAACTCCGTGATGCAGTCATCATCACCCTGTACAAGAACAAAGGAGAGAAGTCTGCCTGCTCTAATTATCGTGGAATTACCCTGCTGTCCATTGCCGGGAAAATTCTCGCAAGGTTGCTCCTGAATCGGTTGGTACCTGCCATTGCTGAAGACCACCTCCCAGAGGGCCAGTGTGGCTTCAGAGCCAACAGGAGTACCACCGACATGGTCTTTGTGCTGAGACAGCTTCAGGAGAAGTGCCGCGAGCAGAACAAAGGGCTGTACGTAACGTTTGTTGACCTAACAAAAGCGTTTGACACTGTGAGCAGGCAAGGTATGTGGCAGATCCTGGAGCGACTAGGTTGTCCCCCAAAGTTCCTCAACATGATCGTCCAGCTCCACGAGGACCAGCAAGGCCAGGTCAGACTAAACAGTGACCTCTCAGAACCATTCCCCATTCGCAACGGCGTGAAGCAAGGCTGCGTGCTGGCACCAACCCTCTTCACCATCTTCTTCAGCATGATGTTGAAGCAGGCCACAGTGGACCTCGACGATGACGACGCAGTGTACATCAGGTATCGTCTC
This sequence comes from Semisulcospira habei, assembly GCA_036245525.1. Taxonomy (NCBI): domain Eukaryota; kingdom Metazoa; phylum Mollusca; class Gastropoda; family Semisulcospiridae; genus Semisulcospira; species Semisulcospira habei. The sequence goes on along the minus strand of BTPG01000003.1, from coordinate 182,955,155 downwards.
GATAGCAGCCTGTTCAACCTCAGACGACTGCAGGCCCACACGAAAACCCTAGACCAACTGATTTGTGAGCTGCTCTTCGCTGATGACGCTGCCCTCGTTGCACACACAGAGAGAGCCTTGCAGCGCATTACGTCCTGCTTCGCAGATGCTGCCCAGCTCTTTGGACTTGAGGTCAGTCTGAAAAAGACAGAGGTCCTTCATCAGCCGGCACCCAAGGAAGAGCATCGCCCTCCCCACATCACCATCGGCGAGTCCGAACTGAAGTCTGTACACCAGTTTACCTACCTTGGCTGCATCATCACGTCAGACGCCAAGCTGGACAAGGAGCTGGACAACATGCTGGCAAAAGCGAACAGTGCTTTCGGGCGACTATTCAAGCGGGTGTGGCACAATCAACAGCTGAAAAAAGGCACCAAGATCAGCGTGTACAGAGCTGTCGTCCTCACCACCCTGCTGTACGGTTCCGAGTCCTGGGCCCTCTACCGCAGCCAACTACGACTCCTCGAACGCTTTCACCAGCGCTGCCTGCATACCATCCTCAGCATTCACTGGAGTGACTATGTCACCAACGTCGAGGTCCTTGAACAGGCAGAAACTGTGAGTATCGAGGCTTTGCTGCTGCGGACACAGCTTCGCTGGGCGGGGCACGTCTCCAGGATGGAGGATCATCGCCTACCCAAGATCACTCTGTTCGGCGAGCTCGCCACTGGACACCGAGACAGAGGGGCACCAAAGAAGAGATACAAAGACGGTCTCAAGAAGTCGCTTAGTGCCTGCCAAATCGACCACCGCCAGTGGTCTTCGCTTGCTGCGGACCGTGACACCTGACGCTCCACCACTCACAAGGCAGCCGTCTCCTTTGAGGACTCTCGCAAGAACCCTGACCAGACCTTCCCCTGCAGCCACTGCGGTCGAACCTGCCTGTCCCGGATTGGCCTCCGCAGCCACGAAAATGCCTGCAGACGACGTGGGCAAGCCCTATAGAATCTTCGTTCGCGAAGTCAAGCCAAGAGGAGGAGAGGACTCTAAAGTCGAAGAGAATTATTCGAAAAGAGATATTGACAACTGAGCAGTGTTTAAACCAGACTCCATTAAAGGGGCACTCCTGACCTTTTTTAATGCTTCAGTTCGCAAAAAGCTTTTACTGGGATTCAGTATACACACCCACTTAGACAGTGACCACCCTATTGTCCCACCAAATGCTTTCTTTCGTCCGTTCAAAGCGAAAAGAGGCCACCGGAATCTTGTGACGGTACCCCGACGTCATAACTATTCTATACGACCTTAGGTCATCTGCATATTATAACCAATCAGAGACAAGATGGCGGATGAACCAGGGAAGAAAAAAAAGAAAGTGTCAGTCGACTCGCGCCGGCCGACAATGACAGACTCGGAACTTATTGAAGAGAAGAAAGAGAAAGATTGAATGTACATTGCTTAACGTCCCGACAGCAACAAGACTTTCTCAGGACATGCCTGCACTGCTTGTGAGAAAAAAGAACTAAACAGAATATTGAATGTATGTCGCCAGCCGGTCCAATACGTTAAATAAACCAACGACATGGGACCTAAATAAACCTAAGACCATCTAGCAACACACATCCAATACCAAGAGCTACAGGCAGTGCAGACAGTAGGGAGAGTTTTAAAAAGGCAAATACAGGTGAATGGACCAAGGGTAGACAGAAACACATGCCCCAGAATAGAGGGGAAAACCCACCCTGTGGGGCTGACCAGGCTGACCCTGGGAACTAAAAAGTAGTTAACCCCACCCAAGTCCCCCAGGGCAGACCCGGGTGGGGGTAGAAAGAGAAAGAGAGACAAGATACCCCTAAGGAGAATTGACATCGGACAAGGGAATATAGAGCTTGGCTTGACCGCCCATCCGGAATTTGTCGCTTTCTTGCTATATAAATCAGTAAGTAATCCGGCTACGGTCTTTGTCATCTTCCTATAGTCCGCGAGCGCTAGTGATTTTCAGAATTCATGATCTTCAGTAGAATTTATCTCTTACTGATTTTGCAAGATTTTAATCCTGTTTTATCATAAAGTTACGAGCTAGTTCATCAGATTTTATGCTGCAAGGATCTGAAAACTACGGTGTGTGTCAAAATTGCGGCACTGACATCGCTGGTCCTGACACGTTTTTGTCTGTGAGGGCTCTCATTCACTAGATTCACAGAGGTAGTGTTTCTGCTGCGATGGTGCATTTGTCGTTTCCAGAGATGCTTTCAGTTACGTAGACTTTGATGTGTGAGATGTGAAATTGCAGTGCAGAAAGTGGGTATAAATACCACTGTTCTGTTTCGTGTTTCCGAGGGATAAAAGATCAAAGGTCAAACTAGGTGACGCTGGCTCAGTCGCTTGGCGCGGAGACAGAGTCGAACAAGCCACGCCCCCAGCACGATCGTTACTCAGGGTAGCAGGTCAAGCGGAACCCGTATTGATTTTGACAGCATAGCGAGTATGGAAGGTTTATTTTACATTCTCGTTGGAAAATATGGCAAAGGGATGCCGGAGAACATCAGTACATGTGTACACTGACATGTATGTACCCACACCGACGACCTCGTCTGCAGTCCTTGTGACGTAGGCTAGTAAATATGCACAAATTCAAAACGAGGCCGATGCAGACGATAATCTGCGCTTTCGGGTACAAAAACAACACACCCACCAAACGATTAATTTCGACATTTGGCATTGTATTTACATTCATAAAGCTCTAAGTTAGTACACAAAGGACCCATACATAATACTGTCAGCAGTATCTGTTGCAGACTGTTTTCTGACTGTGTTGAGATGCTTGATCCTAGGGAAAATAACTTTAGAGTAGACCTTTTGGGGGCTGGGGGAAATACGTACCTATACTCCATAAGCCAGTCTTGGCTACCGTGCACCCCCCCCCCCCCCACCCCCCACAATACTCAATAAGATGGGTTTCAAAGTGTACCGTAGTATGTCCTGAGATGTTTAAACCATGTTCCCCTAAACGTCCTCAGGAACACACCAGAGATATAGCCGATGGCGCAAGGGTACCCCAATTCACGCTCTTCGCGGATCCTAAAGTGAGCTTGAGAAACATTTTCCTCTAAAATATTCAGAGTTTATTACAGGAGCCCAAATCAGGCAATATTATGTTAAGGCATACCTTCTGCGTCCTCTGCAAAAACAGAATGAAAAAATATTGAATCTGACCCTCACAGTAAAGGTATTTTGCACCCAGTAAATGGCCATTTCCGCGAAATTGAAAAGAAAAAAAAGTTTCCGATGCCCTCAGAAATTTTGTATACAACCTTTTTTAGGTTTTATTGCTTAGGATAGAGTATGGCAGTTACTCCCAACCTGATTTTATGATGTTGTGATGCATTTAGGGTCCACAGTGGCTGAATCTGCTGTTCTACCTCCATTTTACCAGTATGAAAAAGAACGCAAAATGATCCCAAAAATTGATTATGTCATACTCCTCTATTTAAATATTTTGTTTCCAGTTTTCTTAACAAAGTATGCATATAGAGTATACAAATATGATGTTTATTTCATTAATTTCAATGTGACCCATCAATTTAATCGTAACTATTTTGGATTAAGAACATAAGGGGTGGAGGGGGGAGTCTGTAAACAAGGGCTGCTGCTAAAGCTTCTACCATCTGGAGTTTGAGGCATGATGTACCGATGGCTGAAAGGCTTCCTCTTCAACAAAATTGCATGATTGAAGTCGATGGCACACTCAGCAGTCTTGTCAAACTCAGGGAATATGTATCTCAGGGAGGTGTCGTGTCTCCGATCCCTTTAATGTCTGTAAAATATGTGGAACGTTGGACTGTATTCTGATCAAAATGTGACCAATCAATTTGTTTGATGTTTGTTTAGTGGAGGAAAAAAGGCAAAATGATAGACTGAATGAGTGAAACTAGCTGGTCTATTAGGAAGTATTTTACCTAGCGTAAGGCGGGTCTAGCATGGTCTTTTCTTCTCATTTATTTTCGTCTAGAAAGGTGTAAATATAAATATGCATAATAAAGTTTCATGGTTCCTAACAGCCAAAACAATGTTAAGAAAATACTCCAGATAGCTCTAAGAATGACCCTGCATCATGAGAATGACCCATATTCTGCATCTTGTCAAGCCTGGCATTTTTGGTTTTGCAAGGAGTGTTTCATGTTGTTGAAGTATCTTGATACCCCACTGTTGGTCTGACCGAACTAGTGTTTGCTTGCGCCAGGATGCTGTCATTCGCGCCAATGTGGTCCCCACCAGTTTCTTCATCAGAGACTTTTTCCCGCAACTCTAGCTTCCATGGCTTCAATGTGAGGCCTCCACGTGAATCCAGTAATTTATTTATTGTCTGTCTTTGGTACTAGAAGGCCTCCAGTTTTCAAGGTGACCTCTTCCATCTGATTGAAAGAGATGGTCTAACTCAGTTTGAGTGGCCATCTTTCAGTCCAGCTGCTGACTCTATTGGCAGCATCCTCGATTCTGCAGGATGCTATTTTAGTATGTTCTGCTGCGCTCCACACTGCAAAGTCATCCGCATGGAAGATGTTCGAGATGAACCTTAGTACTGCTGTACTGTACTGATGTCAGTAATGTAGACCAAGAACAGCATCAGACACATCACCTCCCTGAGGTACACCTTCCCTGAGTTTGACAAGACTGCTGAATGTGCCGTTTACTTCAGTCTTGCTGTTCTATTAAAGAGGAAGTTCTTCAGTGGCAGCCCTTGTTTACAAACGTTTCCCCCTTGTTATGCTTTAACAAAAAAGAATTACAATTAAATTGATGGGTCATATTGAAATTAATGAAATGATCACACATTTTATGCTCAACGTGCATACGTTGTTAAGAAAACTGGTAACAAAAATATTTATACAGAGGAGTATGACATAAGCAATTTTTATGATCATTTTGCGTTTATTTGCGTACTGGTAAAATGGGGGCAGGGCAGCAGATTCAGCCACTGTGGCCCCTAAATAAATCACAGCATCATAACATAAGGTTGGGAGTAACTGTGGTACTCTATCCTAACCATTAAAACCTTTAAAAAAAAAGACCTATCAGTTGTATACAAAATTTCTGAGGGCATGGGAGACAACATACGTTTCCCAATTTGGCAATTTTAAATAGGAAAAAGCTATCATTCACCGAAAACGTATCGTAAAGGATGCCGACTTTCCTTATTTTCTTGCACTTAATGCTCTATTAATTGAAACTTAATAGGAAAAGAGAGGTCAAAATGAAATGGAATAACCTTAGTAATTTTTTCTAATTAATTTCGGTTATTTTCCAACTTGGGGGTAGGGATACAAAATCCACCAATGTGGCACTCATAGTGATCACAACATCACCTCGTCAAGTTTATAATAATTGTGGCATCCTGTTTTAATGATGTAAGCCTGAAAATGGACTGTCAGTGCTATAGAAAATGCCTGAAGGCATCAGACACATTATTTTTTTCTTTTTTTGCGATTTTGTGGAAATGGCCATTTACTGGGTGCACAAATACCTTCTCTGTGAGCCACAGATTCAATATTTTTTCATTCTGTTTTTTGCAAAGTATGCAGAAGGTGTGCCTTAACATAATATTGCCTGATTTGGGCTTCTGGGATGAATTCAGATTTATTTAGAGGAAAATGTTTCTCAAGCTCATTTTAGTATCAGCAAAGAGCGTGAATGGGGGTACCCTTGCGCCATCGGCTATATCTCTGGTGTGTTCCTAAGGATTTTAGGGGAACATCGCTTAAACATCTCATGACATACTAAGGTACACTTTGAAACTCATCTTATTGAGTACTGGGTGGGGAGGGGGGGGGGCGTGCACGGTAATACAGGCTAGCTCTTGGACTACTAAAGCATGCAGCCCGGGTCACAAGTTCATGTCGACAGTAAGATGCACTCTTGTTTTCATTTCATTGGATATGCTAATTTACATAAACCAATGAAAAAAGAAAAAAATCGTAAGAGAAAGACTCCGAGAGGAACTAAACACGAGAGACAAGAGTGTGTGTAAGCGCGCGCAGGAGCGAGCAAAAGTAAATGCGCGTGTGTGAGGCCGGGGAGAGAGAGAGAGAAGAGAGACAGCGAGAGAGAGAGAGAGAGGGAGAGAGAAAGAGAAAGAGAGAGAGAGAGAGAGAGAGAGAGAGAGAAGACGAACGGGGAGTACCCTTGGGCACGAAGTAGGCTGAGTGTCTAATACACAAAGCCAGCTAAACACCAACCCGAAGGCAAACCTTATATCACCATCGAGTTGAGGACTACCTCGGGGAAAAACGGGAGGACCAAGGGAAAAAAAACCCCAGCATTTAGCATGGTACACAACAAGGAATATCGATGAAACAAAGCAAATAATCAAATTCAGTAAGAGAATAATGGTATAAGAGGAGAGTAGGTAGTTGTGAAACCATCTTCAAGGGTAACTCAAAAAAAAAAAATAAATAAATAAATTAAAAATAAAATAAAAAAAATAAAAAAAAAAAATTAAAATTAAAAAAAAATAATAATAATAATAATAATAAATAAATAAATAAAAACCGGGTGTGGGGGGAGAGAAAGACAAAAGGGGCGGGGAAAGGGGAGGGGGAAAGGGAAGAGAGAGAGAAAGGGGGAAGAGAGAAAGAGAGAGAGAGAGAGAGAGGGAGGGGGGGAAGGCAAACAAACAGAGCCACCAGCCCCACCCCACAGGCACCCTCCAGCCCACGGACGAACGCACAGGCATGCGAACAAGACGACCACATACATCCCCAAGGGAATGCACATGATCGCCCCCCACACCCGCGCATAAATCCAAGGACCGGCGACCAAGCGCCCGACAGGGAAGGGCAAGGGATCCAACTTAACGTATGGCCAGCGCTGAAAAAGTCCCCATGGGAGGCACAAAGTACATATCAATCAGCGCCAGCCACAACTATCTGGTTAGTGAGTAGTCAGACAGAAGCGACTCGGTAAGGTAAATGACAGTTAGCAGAAGACACAGGTAAGGTCCAAAAAGTTAATCTTTCATATTCATCCCGAGTGGCGCCACAGTGCCCAGTTTATTAATCAAAAATTTTTCTCGGTCTTTCCTGGCCCAGACATTATTGGCTTGCATAAGCCAGAGGCCTTTAACACGAATGTCCGAGACGGAGTGATCGGCCTGGTTGAAATGTCGCCCGACCGGTCTATTGTAATGGTACTTGACCGACTGAAGATGTTCTTTAAAACGGTCGTTGATGGTTCTTTCCGTCTCTCCAACATAGAGTTGGCCGCATTTCACACAGGAGATGACATAAATCACGTTGGTAGTTTGACATGTGAAGTATCTGTCTATGTTGAATTTGTAGCGTGGACCATTCACCACTGTAGAAGGGCAAATAAAAGGACATGTCTTGCAATTTGGAACATTGCACGGTGTGGAGCCGGAGGGTCTGGTGGTAGAACGAGGCTTAAGAGTAGAGCGAACAAGCATGTCTCGTAAATTAATATCCCTCTTGAAAGCCACCAACGGAGGTTCAGAAAAGATAGCAGCGGACTCTTTACTGGATGACAAAAGACCCCAGTTAGAAAGAAGTATTTTACGAACCGGATTGGTGTGCGGATGGTAAACCATGGTTACGATGGGCCTGTCACTCTCAGCGGTAGGCTTAGTCTGCAGTATACTCGCGCGACTAAGTTTTTGTACTGTTTGGAGAGAACCTTGAACAACAGTATGTGGGTAATGTTCTCTCCAAACAGTACAAAAACTTAGTCGCGCGAGTATACTGCAGACTAAGCCTACCGCTGAGAGTGACAGGCCCATCGTAACCATGGTTTACCATCCGCACACCAATCCGGTTCGTAAAATACTTCTTTCTAACTGGGGTCTTTTGTCATCCAGTAAAGAGTCCGCTGCTATCTTTTCTGAACCTCCGTTGGTGGCTTTCAAGAGGGATATTAATTTACGAGACATGCTTGTTCGCTCTACTCTTAAGCCTCGTTCTACCACCAGACCCTCCGGCTCCACACCGTGCAATGTTCCAAATTGCAAGACATGTCCTTTTATTTGCCCTTCTACAGTGGTGAATGGTCCACGCTACAAATTCAACATAGACAGATACTTCACATGTCAAACTACCAACGTGATTTATGTCATCTCCTGTGTGAAATGCGGCCAACTCTATGTTGGAGAGACGGAAAGAACCATCAACGACCGTTTTAAAGAACATCTTCAGTCGGTCAAGTACCATTACAATAGACCGGTCGGGCGACATTTCAACCAGGCCGATCACTCCGTCTCGGACATTCGTGTTAAAGGCCTCTGGCTTATGCAAGCCAATAATGTCTGGGCCAGGAAAGACCGAGAAAAATTTTTGATTAATAAACTGGGCACTGTGGCGCCACTCGGGATGAATATGAAAGATTAACTTTTTGGACCTTACCTGTGTCTTCTGCTAACTGTCATTTACCTTACCGAGTCGCTTCTGTCTGACTACTCACTAACCAGATAGTTGTGGCTGGCGCTGATTGATATGTACTTTGTGCCTCCCATGGGGACTTTTTCAGCGCTGGCCATACGTTAAGTTGGATCCCTTGCCCTTCCCTGTCGGGCGCTTGGTCGCCGGTCCTTGGATTTATGCGCGGGTGTGGGGGGCGATCATGTGCATTCCCTTGGGGATGTATGTGGTCGTCTTGTTCGCATGCCTGTGCGTTCGTCCGTGGGCTGGAGGGTGCCTGTTGGGTGGGGCTGGTGGCTCTGTTTGTTTGCCTTCCCCCCCCCCTCCCTTTTTTTTTCTCTCTCTCTCTCTCTCTCTCTCTCTCTCTCTCTCTCTCTCTCTCTCTCTCTCTCTCTCTCTCTCTCTCTCTCTCTCTCTCTCTCTCTCTCTCTCTCTCTCTCTCTCTCTCTTCCCCTTTCTCTCTCTCTTCCCTTTCCCCTCCCCTTTCCCCGCCCCTTTTGTCTTTCTCTCCCCCCACACCCGGTTTTTATTTTTTTTTATTTTTTTATTTTTTTTTATTTTTTTATTTTCATTTTAGATGGTTTCACAACTACCTACTCTCCTCTTATACCATTATTCTCTTACTGAATTTGATTATTTGCTTTGTTTCATCGATATTCCTTGTTGTGTACCATGCTAAATGCTGGGGTTTTTTTTCCCGGGGTCCTCCCGTTTTTTCCCCGAGGTAGTCCTCAACTCGATGGTGATATAAGGTTTGCCTTCGGGTTGGTGTTTAGCTGGCTTTGTGTATTAGACACTCAGCCTACTTCGTGCCCAAGGGTACTCTTCGTCTTCTCTCTCTCTCTCTCTCTCTCTCTCTCTCTCTCTCTCTCTCTCTCTCTCTCTCTCTCTCTCTCTCTCTCTCTCTCTCTCTCTTTCTCTTCTCTCTCCCTCTCTCTCTCTCTCTCGCTGTCTCTCTTCTCTCTCTCTCTCCCCGGCCTCACACACGCGCATTTACTTTTGCTCGCTCCTGCGCGCGCTTACACACACTCTTGTCTCTCGTGTTTAGTTCCTCTCGGAGTCTTTCTCTTACGATTTTTTTCTTTGACGTCATTTTTACTTTTGTTCTTCCTTTCCTTTTCTTTTCTTTTTCTTTTTACGTCACCTTCAGTTGCAACATTCCTTCTGCATCTGAAGATAAGTAGCAAATAATCTCTCTGTTTGTTTGTCTATTTTGACAAAGGGTATTTACCCGAAATATTAATAAATTGTGTTGTACCGTTTTTTCTAAGCGTGTTTCTTTCTCCGTTGGGTACTTCTTTGCATTTCACACGCTTGGCAGTCACCTTTTTGGTCTGGATTGATTAATGAAAAAAGAGCATGCGGCGTATTTCCGGCCGCATCTAAAACCCGACTCGATGTCTGCTATGAACAATGCTTGACTATGCAAAATGCCTTGATACTAAACTATCAGTTTTGATCGGAGGACAATGTTGGTATAGATTTGTGGCAAAATATCTACCGAGTCTGTTCAGTTCGAGGTTTAAGGCGGATGGTTGCTTTGAGGGTTGAAAACTGCTCTGGAATCACAGTGCTTCGCTGTTTTGTGTGATTTCGTTTCCTCCCTTGTATTCTGTCTTGAGCATTAGTATAGGCGTTGGCGCGCACGCGGTGGCGCAGCTGATTTGCATTAGTAAAGCTACTATCATCGAGTCCCTATGCTTCACCCTTACTGTGTCAGTGGCCGTTGATCAACTATTTGGAGCCACCGGAGATTCGCCTGCAGATATTGTATCGGCCGGGCCCCAGGAGATTGGATATATTTACATATGTGCGACCGACACTGGGGAGCGATGGGGTTGGGGGGGGGGGGGAGGGGGTTGGGAGGAGTTGAGGGGAGGCTCATGGGGTCAATGTTCGATTGATCGAGCAAATAAAAAAGAGGTTAATTAGAGGAAAGTGAATAGGCGTGAGAAAGCGCTAAGCAAGTGGGTTCCACTCTTTTTCTGTATTGTTTGATTGGTAGCCTATGCCGCTGGAGGGCATCACCAGAAAATTAACCCTTTTGTTGTCGGTAGCGCTTTTAGTCGCGATGATTCCTGCAGGAATCATCGCCACTAAAAGCACTACCGACAAGCAAAAGGTTAACACGTTCAGTTCACAGGTCGAAAGCCCCAAATTTGGGAGTTGTTCCCTACAAAATGCGTATGCGATTACAGGTTCAGGAGACAGATTGACCATGACAATTCAAGTCAAGGGCAGTGCCAGAATAACTTGGTGCCTCTAGGCACCAAGCTATTCTGGCACCACTCGTGACCTTTAGCCCCCAAAAGGTGACTTAAAGCGCTGAAAAGGTACTCAGCTATTCTGGCACCTCCTGTGACTTAAAGCGCCCAAAAGACACCAAGCTGTTCTGGTACCACCTGCGACTTAAAGAGCTCAAAAGGCACCAGGTTATTCTGGTATAATCCTTGACTTAATGCGCCCAAAGGGCACCAAGCTTATCTGACACCATCCTTGATTTAAATCTTCTAAAAGGCAACAAGCTATTCTGCCATAATCCCTCACTTAAAGAGTCAAAAAAATTCAACAAGCTATTCTGGCACCACACAAAACTATCCGAGCTGATGCATATCGAGTTATGCCAGTGTGCAGACCTGAATGTAGCCATGATGCACTACCGCAGGAGATGGATCGATCATAGTAATTTAAGGGTAATGCCAAATTAGCTGGGCGCCTAATGGCGCCCAGCTAATTTAGCATTACCCTCACATTACTGTGGTCTCTTCAAGGCTACTGCCATATTAGTTTGGTACCATCACGCACCAAACTATCTGAATCATGGTCGACCCATCTACTGCAATTGTACATAGTCGTTATGTGACCCCTTGGGAAATGTGGCCTTTGGGTTAACTCATTCGCGGCCAGCCGCATCTGGATGCGCGGCATAAGTCGCGCATCCGAATGCGGCTGGCCGCGAATGAGTTAACTGAATTAAGTGGGTTCAGATTTATATGTCTTTAACTTCGTCAATGACTACCCTTAAGCTTTCGCACCTGATCTATCTTCCACAACTTGTAAAATAAATCGTAGAAAAATGCCTCCAAGTTCCGAGAGGCTGCCTAGCTTAGGTTTTGGAAAAGAATTAGACAGCAAGCCATTTTTATCTGGTATGCAATGTGCTCTGTAAACAGATCTCCATCGGAGATCAGCCAAGAGCACATGATGACAAGAGTGTTTGTCTTCTTTTCAACTCGTGCCACTTTTCTCATTGTTCTAGCTCTATCTGGCTCTTTTCCCTGGTCGCCCATTTTCAAGGTAACGGCAGGCAACAGCCCAATGCGCAAACGTCCATCGGGCCCACGTCAGCCGCGGTTGGCCCGCGCACGGCCCTGCGCGGTCTAACGTCAGCCCGATGGCCTTTTGCGCATTGAGATGTGATGAGAAGCCTCAACGTATCATATGTTTCTATGACAGCATAAGCAAAACGATCTTCCCCATATATGGCTTTGGTCAATCACGTTTCTCAGTACAAACAGACCCTAATCTTTATTCAGTCAGACCGCTTAAAACAAAGATGTAAATAAATAAACATAAACAACTGTATGCAGGTGTTATGTAATACCGTTGGTACCAATTTCATACAAATATAACTAAAAACAGTGATAAGTTAGATAACACATGATCAGCAGAAAAGTCGATTTGCATGCAAATATGCAGGCTGTTTAGGTGGTTCGACATCGGAGCGCACAACTTTTTCCGCAAATATCTCCACAAAGAACCACTTTTCTATACCAATCTTAGAACACACATCATTCAGCGACAGCTGACCTAATACGATTTACTCTAAGAAAATAGAACAGTGTGTCAGTTTTGCAGTACAGTGGTAAAATTTCGTATTTTTTCATGAAATGATTGATTTTACATCCCTAAGTGTGCCCCATAGATTTTACGCCCAGTTTAAGACACATCCATTTTCACGTGAATAAGCCAAGTTTCAAATCTGAAACAGCGCATCGCATGCTTAACTCATTCTACCCCAAAACCGAAATCCCCACATTTTGCCGTTGTCCTCTAAAGACTGCATTGCAGTGTAGGACACAGATAGACCATGATGGTTAAAGGGTGATGCCAGAATAGCTTGGCGCCCGTAGGCGCCAAGCTATTCTGGCATCACCCTTGAACTATCATGGTCGATCCTTATCTTGCTGTGGTGTGTCTGGGGTAGAATGAGTTAACCTCGATATTGAAATATGCCGGGGCTCTATTTACGGTATTGAAAATGGCCTGTTCTTGTCTTTTCACCAATGTTTTACAACTGTACAACAAAATCGACAATTAATCATAGGAGTTGAGTATTTAAAAAATTCCATATTAGGTCAATTAGCACTAAATGATATTTGTTCTTAGAGTGATACAGAAAGGAGTTTCTTTGCGGGGATATTAATTTTGGGGAAAACGTTATGCGCTCCGATGCCAAACGGGTATATACATACGTACGACCGTAGTTCAAACGGTGCAAAAACAAGAGGCCAGATTTTTTTTTAAAAAGAAAGAAAATGAGGTTGTTGTGCAACGCAAAAGCTATAAGCACGCATAATGTACTGCTTGGGTCACATGATGTCATACGCATACAAACAAATATCAATAAATAAAGTGTTTCTGATTATTCCAAAATTGTCGCATTTCTTTTGCTCGTCGGTGTATAAGATAGTGGCATATTGAACTACTTGCTGCTAGTTTAAAAATAGTTGATAGGGGTTGGAATGAGACTAATGGGCTGTTCAAAATAATTTCTCAACGTAAGAAGTTGTATTGACTCCCCGTATATTTTTAAATAGTTCAAGGTCATCTGCTCTAGGGTGGGCTTCGTTTGCTTAACTTATGCCGACACATTGTGTTGTCAATGTTGTCTTGCCTCAACTACGACTTTTTACTTTCCTTTAACCGTTTGGCTGTCGGTAGCGCTTTTTAGTCGCGGTGATTCCTTCAGGAATCACCGCGACTAAAAGCGCTACCGACAGCCGAAGGTTATCAATCCGTGTTAGTAGGCCCACGTAACGGAAGTTTCATCATATTCCGACTGGTGCGAGTCTGTGCAACTAGTGTACGTACAAAAAGAGATGAGTTTGAATTGAAAAGTCTTTCATTTTCCGACCTTCCGACTTCACAAGTTAAGTTAGCCATTTGTCCAGCATTATTGTAAGACATACTAAGAAATAAGAGCTATTAACCCCTTCACTGCCGAGAGAGAAAAAACATGATCCAACTGCAAGAGACATAGATCCTCCTGAGCCCCCGCGACTGCGGGGGCTCACGAGGATCTATGCCTCTTGCTGAGACCAATTTGTGATCATGTTCCTTGGACGGTGTTGGCTTTTGGTCGTTGAATGAACCCAGATTTCAGAGACAAAAAAAATGTACGTGTAGTGTACGTGCAGTGGAAGGGAAGGGTTAACGCTTTATTGCCGTAACTGACCAGTTATATCGGTCAGGGCTGATGACGGTAATTAAAGTCATGCATTTACTACGCATCACACCTGCCTCGCTGCTTAGCGTGTATCTAAATCACAGTTTGTCATGCAGCGTCATTGACAATCCAGACACACGCACCATCAGGGTTTTGCCACAATTACTAAGATTTCACATCCACTGAGATTCCGGTGTCATGGTCAGGAGATGCAAAACTACAATAAAGCGACCCTTTTCTAGATAAGAAAGGGTTAATACTCTGCAATATCTCCTTTACGGATGTTCTTGCTGTGTCATATAATCATGGCGTACAAAAGGACTGGCGAAACGTTGATAAATTATGACGTTTGTATGTGGTAAAATGAAAGACGTTTCCTGTTCTTCGTTTTTTCGCGCTGGGCGAAAGAGATGCTGGGCTGCATGCACATGGGGTTAACTCGTTCAGTGCCGAGAAAATGTGAACACCACCGGAACGTCGCTCCGCCCTCATTGCCCATGAATTGCGGAGGTTAAACATCGACATCGCTGCGCTCAGTGAAGTACGCCTTCCGGACGAAGGCAGCCTCCAAGAACTTGGCCCTCTACTGGTCAGGCAGGCCTGAATCAGAAAGACGGCTCTCAGGCGTGGGTTTCATGGTCAAGACCTCCATTGCGACTAAGCTGGAAAACCTACCAACGGGTCACTCAGACCGCATCATGTCCATGCGCCTCCCACTGAGACACCAGCAACACGTCACCCTTCTCAGTGTGTACTCCCCAACCCTCCTGGCAGAGCCTGCTGAAAAGGACAAGTTTTACACTGACCTGCGCAGCCTCATACAGAGCACCCCTGCAGACGACAAAGTCATCATCCTTGGCGACTTCAACGCCAGAGTGGGCCAGAACTCTGAAGCCTGGAAAGGAGTCCTCGGCAAGCATGGCGTCGGGAACTGCAATGACAATGGCCGCCTACTGTTGGAGTTCTGTGCAGAGCAGCAACTGGTCATCACCAACACTACTTTTCAGCAAAAGGACAGTCGAAAGACCACCTGGATGCATCCTCGCTCCAAACACTGGCACCTTATCGACTATGTCCTAGTGCGTCAGAGGGACCGCAGTGATGTCCTCCTCACCAGAGTGATGCCCAGCGCAGAGTGCCACACTGACCACCGCCTTGTCCGCTGCAAACTCAGGCTCCACGTCAAGCCAAAACCCAAGAAATGGGGGCCCCCAAGAAAAAGCTTGATGTTGCCAGCCTTCAGCGCGACGACGTGAAAGCTGCCTTTCAGACAGATTTACAGCGCAGGCTCAAAGACACAGCGGACCCAGCAGACTCCTCCCCTGAAACACTCTGGGAACAACTGAAAACTGCTATTGCAAAATCCTCTGCAGAAGTCTTGGGTTTCGCTAGAAAGAAGAACAAAGACTGGTTTGACGAAAACGATGTTGAGATCCAGGAACACCTAGCAAAAAAAAGAGCCGCCCATCAGGCCCACCTAGCCCAGCCTTCCTGCCCTGTGAAGAAGTCTGCCTTCCGCCTCGTATGCAGCAGTCTCCAGCGCAAGCTCAGAGATCTCCAGAATGAGTGGTGGACCAGACTTGCACAGAGGACCCAGCTTTGCGCTGACAATGGTGACTACAGGGGCTTCTACGAAGCACTGAAAGCAGTGTATGGCCCCAGGCACCTGGTACAAAGTCCCCTGCGAAGCGCGAATGGCCAGGCACTCCTCACAGATAATACCTCCATCTTGAACCGCTGGTCGGAGTACTTTCAGAGCCTCTTCAGCGCTGAGCGCACTGTTCAAGAAGCAGTCGTCCTACAAATCCCACAACTCCCAGTAAAGGTTGAATTGGACGAACCGCCCATCGCTGAAGAGACCCTCACAGCCATCCACCAGCTCAAGAGTGGCAAAGCAGCAGGCATTGATGGAATACCGCCAGAGATCTGGAAACATGGAGGCACAGCACTGCACAACAAGCTCCATGACCTCTTTCTCTGCTGCTGGGAGGAAGGAACACTACCAAAGGATCTCCGTGATGCTGTCGTTATCACCCTGTACAAGAACAAAGGCGAGAAGTCTGACTGTTCCAACTATCGGGGAATTACCCTGCTGTCCATTGATGGGAAAATTCTTGCAAGGCTGCTCCTGAATCGGCTGGTACCTGCCATCGCTGAAGACCAACTCCCAGAGGGCCAGTGTGGCTTCAGAGCAAACAGGAGCACCACCGATATGGTCTTTGTGCTGAGACAGCTTCAGGAAAAGTGCCGCGAGCAGAACAAAGGGCTGTACGTAACGTTTGTCGACCTAACAAAAGCGTTCGACACTGTGAGCAGGCAAGGCATGTGGCAGATCCTGGAGCGACTAGGCTGTCCCCCAAAGTTCCTCAGCATGATTGTCCAGCTACACGAGGACCAGCAAGGCCAGGTCAGACTCAACAATGACCTCTCAGAACCATTCCCTATTCTCAACGGCGTAAAGCAGGGCTGCGTGCTGGCACCGACCCTCTTCACCATCTTTTTTAGCATGATGTTGAAGCAGGCCACAGTGGACCTCGATGATGACGATGCAGTGTACATCAGGTATCGTCTCGATGGCAGCCTGTTCAACCTCAGACGACTGCAGGCCCACACGAAAACCCTAGACCAACTGATTCGTGAGCTGCTTTTTGCTGATGACGCTGCCCTCGTTGCACACACAGAGAGAGCCCTGCAGCGCATCACGTCCTGCTTCGCATACGCTGCCCAGCTCTTTGGACTCGAGGTCAGTCTGAAAAAGACAGAGGTCCTCCATCAGCCGGCACCCAAGACAGTGTATCGCCCTCCTCACATCACCATTGGCGAGTCTGAACTAAGTCAGTGCACCAGTTTACCTACCTTGGCTGCATTATCACGTCGGACGCCAAGCTGGACAAGGAGCTTGACAGCAGGCTGGCAAAAGCGAACAGCGCTTTCGGGCGACTTTTCAAGCGGGTGTGGCACAATCAACAGCTGAAAACAGGCACCAAGATCAGCGTGTACAAAGCTGTGGTCCTCACCACCCTGCTGTATGGTTCCGAGTCCTGGGCCCTCTACCGCAGCCAACTACGACTCCTCGAACGCTTCCACCAGCGCTGCCTGCGCACCATCCTGGGCATTCACTGGAGTGACTATGTCACCAACGTCGAGGTCCTTGAACAGGCTGAAACTGTGAGCATCGAGGCTTTGCTGTGGCGGACACAGCTCCGCTGGGCGGGGCATGTCTCCAGGATGGAGGATCATCGCCTACCAAAGATCACCCTGTTCGGCGAGCTTGCTACTGGACACCGTGACAGAGGGGCACCAAAGAAGAGATACAAAGACTGTCTCAAGAAGTCACTTAGTGCCTGCCAAATCGACCACCACCAGTGGTCTTCGCTTGCTGCGGACCGTGACACCTGGCGCTCCACCATTTATAAGGCAGCTGTCTCCTTTGAGGACTCTCGCAGAGCTAGCCTTAAGGACAAGCGGCTCAGGAGAAAAAACAGAGATGCCGCAACTCAGAACCCTGGCCATACCTCCCCCTGCAGCCACTGCGGTCGAACCTGCCTGTCCCGGATTGGCCTCCGCAGCCACGAACAAGCCTGCAGACGTCGTGGGCAACTCCTATAAAATCTTCGTTCGCGAAGTCAAGCCAAGAGAAACGTTGTTAAATTATGAAGTTTGTTTGTGGTAAAATGAAAGACGTTTCCTGTTCTTCGTTTTTTCGCGCTGGGCGAAAGAGATGCTGGGCTGCATGCACATGGGGTTAACTCGTTCAGTGCCGAGAAAATGTGAACACCACCCAGCTGCAAGAGGTGTGGACCCTCATGAGCCCCCGCAGTGGCGGGGACTCATGAGGATCTATGCCTCTTGCTGACACCACTTTGAATCCACGTTCCAAGGACAGTTGGGACATGTTGGTGTTGAAGTAACAAGGAGTGCAGAATCTCAACACCATGCAACTGCAAGAGGTATAGATCCTCATTAGCCCCCCGCAGTTGCTGGGCTCATGAGGATCTGTGCCTCTTGCTGACACCGCCTTGGATCCATGTTCCTAGGGAAAGCTAAGACATTTTGGTGTTGAATTAACAAAGAATGCAGAAACGCAACAAGCACTGAAAGGCTTAACCCATTTAGCCCCAACACCTTAGAGCAGGAGATGGATTGACCATGATAATTCAACGGTAGTGCCGGATGAGCTTGGCGCCGATAGGCGCCAAGCTCATCCGGCACTACCCTTGAATTATCATGGTCAATCCATTGCCTTCAGCTGGCACATAGTCTTTAGGTGACACCTCCACAATTTTGGAAATGCGCCCGGGGGGTTAAATAGGCTAGTCATAATTATTTTTGGTTGACAACTCTGAAGTTCTATGTACTCTGGCTGAATCCTCCACACGTATCGATCCCCACTGGCTTTGTCAGGATCTCAGATGCTCTAGTTACAGAGACAGCCTCAACGCCCCTCACCTCCTCCGTCTGATCAAGGTGAACAGGAGCTGATTCACACAGCCAGAAGTGAAGAGACATAGATTCTCACCGTGAGCCCCTGCAGTCGCAAGGGCTCACAGTGAGAAATCTATGTCTCAAGTCTCGTGCAAAGCAAGGTTGGAGATGTAGACTTTCTTGTCTTAGAACTTTACGGGGGTGAGGAGGGGGAGGGGAAAGTAGGGGGGGGGGGGAGGGGGCAGGTCGTGTGGCTACATTTCTTAGAAGTTAACATCGCCTTAAAATCAGCATAAGCGGTGTGTACTTGCCTGTCTGTGTGTGCCTTCGTGCTTACCTGCTTGCGCGTGCGTGTGTGTGCGTGGGTCAGCATGTTTGTGTATGTGTGTGTGTGTCTGTTTATCTGTCTGTGTGAGAGTGTGTGCGTGCGCGCGTGCGCGCGTGTTTGCGTGTGTGTGTGTGTGCTTGCGATCGTGCGTGCGTGTGTGCGTGCGCGTGTGCGCGCGCGCGCGTGTGTGTGTGTGTGTGTGTGTGTGTATGTGTGTGTGCTGTTGTGCGTGCGTGCGTGTGTGTGTTTGTGTGTGTGTGCGCACGTGGGTATGTGAGTAATTTGTGCATGTGCGCGCGTGTGCGCAGTTGTGTGTGCATGTGTGCGTGCTTGTGTGTATGAGGGGCTGGGGTGGGGCGGTGAGTATGTGTGTGTGTGTGTGTGTGTGTGTGTGTGTGTGTGTGTGTGTGTGTGTGTGTGCAGTTGTGCGTGCGTGCGTGTGTGTGTGTGTGTGTGTGTGTGTGTGTCTGTGTCTGTGTGTGTGTCTGTGTGTGTGTGTGTGTGTGCGCGTGTGTGCACGTGGATATGTGAGTAATTTGTGCATGTGCGTGCTTGTGTGTGTATGGGGGGGGGAGGGGGGGGGCGGTGAGAATGTTTGTACATGTGCGTGGCTGTGTTTCTGTGCGTGCACGTGTTAGGTATGTTACATGATTAACAGCTGTACGACCGTTCATTTGTTCAACCAGCGGTGCATAGAACCTTTCACAGTAAATAACAAAGCAGTCCGCAGAGGCCTGTCTCATTGGTAAAACAATCTACAACGTAAGCATCAGTTATGAATTATGTGATGCGCACCTATTTCCATCACAGCGTCAGCTGCTGGAAATGCCTTGACCCATACATCTCAATGGTAGTGCTGGTCAGCTTGGCGCCTTTCCAGGCGCCAAGCTGATCAGCACTACCCTTGAGCATTACAGGCCGCTCGGTCTTATGTAAACTGACGTTGGGCCTAGCTGGTTAACGTATGAAATGTTCACACTTGACTCTGCAGGTAAAAGAGAAAGGAAACTATAAAATACGAAACTAGATACTCTGTACAAACGATGCAACCGAGATGTTTTATGAGACATGTTTATCATAATCAGACATCAGCTTTGCGTTATCATTGTCGATCTGTCTTCCGTGACTCGCATACAGTTTTTGTCTACCGTATTGAAAATACGGTAGACTTTGAGATGCGGCCGGTCGGAGCAAGTTCCGTACACGATGAGCTGGGCGGGCGGACTCCGAATTCTGACAAAGAAGTAACACAATAGAAATTAGTCATGTCTAGCTTCGCTAACCACGCTGCTGAACGTACCTTTTGGCGGGAAGCGCCCTCTGTGTGTGTGTGTGTGTGTGTGTGTGTGTGTGTGTGTGTGTGTGTGTGTGTGTGTGTGTGTGTGTGTGTGCGTGCGTGCGTGCGTGCGTGCGTGCGTGCGTGTGTGTGTGTGCGTGCGTGCGCGCGTGCGTGTGTGTGTGTGTGTGTGTGTGTGTGTGTGTGTGTGTGTGTGTGTGTGTGTGTGTGTGTGTGTGTGTGTGTGTGGACACGAGTATCTCCGGTGTTTGTGTACGTACAGGCCTGACATTTTAGAAAATACTTTAATCGAAATGTATTTCGGAGAGCCTTCGAGCATATTTTAATTGATCGATTCGTTAAAGGGAAACATTGCCGGTTGACCCCCCCCCCCCCCCACACCCCCCCACCCCCACACCCCCATTTGAATCCGTAATTTTCCTTCTATTCATTTGGAATTTTAGATATAGCTGGCTTGGAGATAGACATTGGATGAGTTCGTTAGTTAGTTTTGTAACTTTTCAACGTTTTCGTAAAAAGTAAATAATAGCAGAAAAAAATTAAAAAGTAAGAATTTTCAAACTTCTAGAGACGGCTCAGACAGTGACGGTGACGTAAAGGCGTCAAATACGTCAATGTTGTTCCTAAATTGTCGCAAAACAATAGATGTCAGTGTTAGAGAATGTTTCTGAATTGATATCAAATTTGTCACGTGTACACGGCATAGTGGGACTAGCGATGGCATGACGTCAAGCTTATATTGACGTCATTTTGCTGCTCGTGCTATTCTTCTTCAGAATTCCTGTCGCTACATCAACCCACAGAGCGTGCTAATGACGGGAAAAGCCATGTGTCCGTATTTATTTGTGTGCGCCGGTGTGTTTTTTATCAAAGGCTGGGTTAGAGAGGAGGGAAATGGATCAGATGGATTAGCTTAAAAATATGAACATAAATTCTGAATGTTCCTAAACGAAAAACGCATGTGAGCTCCAAGCAATACGGTAGACTTTGGGATGAAATACTCATCTTGTTAATATGCGAGTTTAAAATACGATGTAATAGGCCATGAACAAAATTTGTAACGGTTCAAAAATACTAAAGACTAAATAAAATAAAAGAAATAAAATTAAGAAAAAAGAAAAATATTAAATGAATGAAATAAAATAAGAGAGGTAAAATAAAACAAATGAAAGAAAACAGAATGTCATTAAAATTAATGACTGACTTATGGAAGAAATAAGATTAAAGCTATCCGCTCCAGGGTGAGCTGTGACTACTAAAATGAGCTGATATAATCACAACAGGTTCGCACTTTTCCCTCAGCTAAGACTTTTCTACCCTTCTGTTTACAACTCGTATTGCGTAGGCTCACGTTCAGCATCGGTGAAGCTTTCCTGCGTACATAGAAGCAGCATTTTTGCAAGAAGATTTATGAAAATTAAATATAATAAAGTAAAATAAGAAGATAAATAATTAAATAAAATAATAAAATAAAAGGGAGTAATAAAATTAAATTAAATTAACAATTGTACATCACCAGCTCCGGTACTGAGAGTCAGACGGGGCGGGCGCAGCTGCCATAACCGCGTGTATTACTACATAATCGTTTGTCTTCTTTCAGTCTCTTTACACTTTTTAAGTCCCTTCTATTTGTAGAAGGGACTTATGAGACGCGTCGCGGTGGGGCGAATTTAATAGCATGTTCATGATGTCAAAGGCGGCAGGCTAAACCTCTAACAATTGAAGTAACAAGATAAAGATTATGTCATGTTTAGTTACGCTGTGTGTGCGTATATTTGTAAACAAGAGAATCTCCGATATATCTGTACCCACAAGCTTGAAACTGGGCGAAATACTTTCTTAAGTGGGTGGCTAAGAGAGCCTCCGAGCATATTGTAACTGGATGTCTAATTGAAGACATTAACAACCGTTTATAGGACCCAGATTACAGTCCGTATTTTTTGTCATATTTACTTGAACTTTTGCATATAGCTAGTTTGGAGAAAAATATTGGATGAGTTTGTTGGCCGGCTTTGTATCCTTTCAACTTCTTTAGTAAAAATTAATTCTTTTCAGAAAATAATTAAAACACTAAAAAAAACTTTACTTCTAGAGAAAGTCAGACAGTGGCGGTGACGTAAAAGAGGCAACTTCTGTCACCACGCAGACACTGACATAATAATCTAAATATGACGTCATTCTCTCTCGCGCGCGCGGCTCTCTCGAGGCTCTCTCACACAAACATGCGCGCATCTCCAGGAGGAATAAATCCTCATGCGCCCTCCAGGCGCATGAGGATCTCTGATGTTTGGAGCGCGCGCGCATGCACGCACTAACATGCACATACACATCGACGTGCTTTCAGAAGAGCATGCATGTCACCCGTGTACTTAGTACATCATGTAGCTCGGTAAAGTCAACCTGCTTTCACACAAATTATAGCAAGACTGAAATTGTACCGTGAAGTTCTAGTTTTGTCACCATTTTCTCAAGCCTATGAGGCGAAAGTGAAACTCATATCACGTAAAATATAAAATTACGTAAAAACTAAAACTTATGTCATAACAAATGACGTTTGACAAATAAATGACGCGTATAGAACCCACCGACACATTGGCAGATCTGCTAGACTTTTTCAATAGCAAATAATTCAACATCAGAATCAGGTCAAAGACAACAGGTAGAGACCATTGACAGCGAGCTCTTATATAGAAGGGACTTTGTGGATTATGGTTCATCCCATCTTGTTCTCATTGGCCTGGCTCTATTCGATTTTTCCCCTGGTCGTCCGTTCTCAAGGCAACGGGAGTCCCCTTGTCAGATGTTAACAAGGTAACATGTGATAAGTAGACTCCCTCATTAAATGTTACGATGACAACGTTACTCTCTGAGCAAAGCGTTCTCGCCCAAATAAATCTTTGACCATTCACATTTCTCGGAACAAACATACCCTAATATTAATTCAGTCAAACCTCTAAACAAAAGTATGCCAATAAATAAATAATTTAGGGGGTTACACAACAAAAAGAACTATATGTAGGTGTTCTGTCATACCGCTGGTACTACTTTCTACAAACATAACTGAATAATTGGATAAGTTAGATAATATCAACGACAGAAAAATTCAACTGAAGCGAAAGGCCCTATCACGTACTGACCGCATTCGAAACGGCGAAGAAACAAAAAGTTGAATAAATAAAAATTGAGGGCGTTACGCAACAAAACAACTATATGCACGCGTTGTGTTCGACCTATATTACCAATTGCATACAAAAGAATGACTTAATATGTGTTAAATTTAAAAAAATACCTGAGAGATAAATTCCAGGTGAATGCAGTTCGCGCGAGGTTGTTGACTGATAGTCAGCAGTATGGAGAGTTACGTTCCCTGAATCTCTACGTCACACGTAAAATTTGGGGTCCTTTCAAGGGTACGCTTTACGCTTATATTTTTTTACAGTTGAAGACAAAATCGTTGTATTACGAGTTCGGCTTTGCTAGCGGTTTTTGTCGCCTCGAGGGTAAAGCCCTCGACTCTTACCTCCGACATTGACTCCCCTGACCGGACCCTGGAGGCGACGACAAGAACCACTGGCAAAGCCTAACTCGTCATATAACTAATAATGTCGCTACACGAGAGCTCTGGGGAAGGTTCATTATAACAGTAATACTAGTATATTATCAATGTAATAGTAATCTTCTTCTTCTTCTCGAACGCCGTCACACTTGGAGTTTGGCTCTCAAAATGAAATCTGTGGTCTTCTGTAGCGCCTCCACAGGCCCGTACAGTTTCGGTAATAGTAATAATATGATAAATAAAGTACATTTTAAAAGAATTTTTAAAAGTGCTAATGGTAAAGCTGTCTTTATACCAGTCGATTCCACCAGTTGATTGCCGCCTGGAGTGAAAGTGAAAGAGTGAAAATGTCAGCCATTGGCTGTGGACGCTAGCTCGGTCAATCGATAACTGTAAAAGTCTTTTTAACCCACAAAGCTCTGACATGCAGCGAGATGACTATAATAGTTTTAGGGTGGTGCTAGGACTGTTTGGCGTCTGCCGACACTAGCCTTGAACTACTGGCTACGCACGCTGGAGCAGTCAGTAGATAACCGTAAAAATCCTTTCAACCAAAGGGGCCTTGGATACGAATAGGATGTGAATCGACCATGATAGTTCAAGGGTGGTGTTATAATAGCTTACCGCCATGCTCGATTTGTCTCCAAAATAAACTGCGTCGTAGACTTCAAAGATTGTCGCCCAGAAATGATAATTTCATTCTAAGGGTGTAATATATATTTTGAGCAGTATTTTGCTTGATATAGTGCGGATAACAGGCAGATGTGATTACGAGACCCGAATCAAAATGTCTGAGTCGGTACGACGAGGACATTTTGATCGGGTCAAGTAATCACATCTGTCTGTTTATCGGCTGTATTTCAAGCAAAATGTTGCTCAATATAGTGTATGTACCCAGTCCAAAACAAAACTTTACCAAAGACCTTCCGATTAACTCCATTGATGCTGAAATGGTCAATTTCGCTATATTTGAACATAAAACGTCCCAGCTTGACACTACTAACCGAAATATAGTCAGCGCAAATCTCCACAGGCGTATATCTACACAGTGCAAATGTGTTCCTCTGATTTTCCATTTATTTTTAGAACTAAATAAACTCGGCGTGATTCCACCCAGCATAAATCGACACCAGCGACAGCACACATTCACACTGGGTAGATTTACGCCCAGGTTTATTCGGGCTGTGTAGACTTTCACTGGATATTTTCACGTTTCTAAGTCCCTTCTATTTATAGAAGGGACTTTTTAGGACGGGCCGCGGTGGGGCGAATTTAATAGCATGTCCATGATGTCAAAGGCGGCACGTATGTATGTATGTATGTGTGTGCGTATGTATGTAAGAAAGAAAATCTCCGAAATTTCTGTACACACAAGCTTCAAACTTGGCGAAATACTTTCTTAAGTAGATGGCTAAGAGAGCCTCCGAGCATATTGTAATTGAATGTCTCATTGAAGACATAAACAACCGTTTATAGGAAGTCGGTTGACCCAGATTAGAGTCCGTAATTTTTGTCATATTTACTTGAACGTTTGCATATAGCTAGTTTGGAGAAAGACATTGGATGAGTTCGTTAGCCAGCTTTGTATCCTTTCAACTTCTTTAGTAAAAATTAATTCTTTTCAGAAAATAATTAAAACACTAAAAAGAAAACACTAGAGAAAGTCAGACAGTGGCGCTGACGTAAAAGAGGCAACTTGGGGCGGTCCGTGGCGCAATGGTTAAGGCGCCTGCCACCAATGCTAAAGGTGTGAGGTTCGATACTGGGTTTCGGCGTCGGATTTTTCTCCTCTAGTAAGTGTCACCGTTAATTCGGGCGGATCGTCGGGGGTTCTTTCTCCGGGTACTCCGGTTCTTCCACCCCCTCCACTTTGGTACCGGTTTCAGGCCACTTTATAAATTTAAAATACAAGCGATCAAAAATTTCCGAAACCTCAGTAGCTGAGCTGACCCTTCGCACCACGTGAATGTCCTGTGTCTGTCTTGTACTGTGTTTGTCTTCAGAGTGAATGCGTGTGTGTCACGTGAGCGTGCGTTTTGGGTTCAGTTCGGGGCGCTTTGAGCCCATTCACCGAATTGGGAAAAAGCGCCTATATAATAACCGGTATTATTATTATTATTAACTCGTCACCAGGCAGACACTGATATAATATTCTAAATATGACGTCATTCTCTCTCGCGCGCGCGGCTCTCTCGAGGCTCTCTCTCACACAAGCATTCGCGCATCCCCAGAAAGAATAGATCCTCATGCTCCCTCCAGGCGCATGAGGATCTATGCCTCTTGGAGATGTTTGGAGCTCGCGCGTACGCATGCACTAACACGCACACAATCATCGATGCGCTTTCAGAAGAACATGCAGGTGACCCGTGTACTTAGGTACATGTAGCTAGGTACAGGCAACCTGCTTTCACACAAATTATATAGCAAGACTGAAATTGTACCGTGAACTTCTAGTTTTGCCACCATTTTCTCAAGCCTAAAAAGCGAAAGTGAAACTCATATCACGTAAAATATAAAATTACATAAAAACTAAAACTTACGTCATGACAAATGACGTTTGACAAATCAATGTCCTGCGCCCTTTATAGAACTCACTGAGTCATTGGCATATCTGCGAGACTTTTTCAATAGGAGATAATTCAACATCAGAATCAGGTCAAAGACAAAAGGTAAAGACCATTGACAGCGAGGACAGCTCTCATATAGAAGGGACTTTGTGGATTATGGTTCATCCCATCTTGTTAGATTTGCGCTAAAACATACGGAACTCACCCCTTCAGCGCCACTGATATTGGCACTATATGTTCTACACGTACTAAAACAATCACGTCACCACAAACCGTCACAATCTAGGGCCCGCATGGTCGGGAGTTCACGTCAGACTTGTCTGAAATGTTGCAAGGAAAGTGACATGAGGTAAAGTTTACATGCACATAAATGAAAAGAAAAGGGGAGACTGCCAGTGCTTACATGCACATAGGCTGAAGGGAACTTTACCGTCCAACACCAAATGTATGCTTCAAACATACAGAACCCCAGCAAAGCTGACACTGTTGAACATGTTTCATTGCGCAAATTCTCTCTCGCACGCCACTGATGGAGAAAACAAGCGGATAAGCTGCCTTAGGTGCGACCACAGACATTAATACTGTCTGGTTACAAAGTAAAGTAGGTTATAGCACTGTCAGGGGAGAGAAATGTGCATGATCGACCAGTGATCATAGATCTACTGTGGCCAAAGCACAAAAAAAAAAAGATAGGAAAGAGAGGGGGCGCTAAGAAAGTGACCGAAAGCAATGCATATGGAAGCCCCCCCGAAAGGGGGCGTATCACATATCCACTGTTCCAGCCACTCAGTGCATGGAAATTTAAATCTAGGTCCCCCAAGGGGGGTCCAGATATTTAGCCGGTGTGGACAGCTGTTTCGGTCTAGGCGACCTCTTCAGCACACCATCGGCAATACTGGAGGAGGCAGGAAATTCTGCCTACCTGCAATGACAACCACATTTTACTGTGGTGTCTGCAGGGGCATACATTCCATGCCACCACCCAGAGTTAAATCTCCATGCACCCTAAAAGAGAACCTACCAAAAGGGGGGAAGGGGTTGCAGTCGATATTGTAGTGATAAATGAAAAGAAAAGGGGAGACTGCCAGTGCTAATATTTTAGGAAGGTTACAAAGTAAAGTAGGTTATAGCACTGTCAGGGGAGAGAAATGTGCATGATCGACCAGTGATCATAGATCTACTGTGGCCAAAGCACAAAAAAAAAGATAGGAAAGAGAGGGGGCGCTAAGAAAGTGACCGAAAGCAATGCATATGGAAGCCCCCACGAAAGGGGGCGTATCACATATCCACTGTTCCAGCCACTCAGTGCATGGAAATTTAAATCTAGGTCCCCCAAGGGGGGTCCAGATATTTAGCCGGTGTGGACAGCTGTTTCGGTCTACCCGACCTCTTCAGCACACCATCGGCAATACTGGAGGAGGCAGGAAATTCTGCCTACCTGCAATGACAACCACATTTTACTGTGGTGTCTGCAGGGGCATACATTCCATGCCACCACCCAGAGTTAAATCTCCATGCACCCTAAAAGAGAACCTACCAAAAGGGGGGAAGGGGTTGCAGTCGATATTGTAGTGACAAATGAAAAGAAAAGGGGAGACTGCCAGTGCTAATATTTTAGGAAGGTTACAAAGTAAAGTAGGTTATAGCACTGTCAGGGGAGAGAAATGTGCATGATCGACCAGTGATCATAGATCTACTGTGGCCAAAGCACAAAAAAAAAAGATAGGAAAGAGAGGGGGCGCTAAGAAAGTGACCGAAAGCAATGCATATGGAAGCCCCCCCGAAAGGGGGCGTATCACACATCCACTGTTCCAGCCACTCAGTGCATGGAAATTTAAATCTAGGTCCCCCAAGGGGGGTCCAGATATTTAGCCGGTGTGGACAGCTGTTTCGGTCTAGGCGACCTCCTCAGCACACCATCGGCAATACTGGAGGAGGCAGGAAATTCTGCCTACCTGCAATGACAACCACATTTTACTGTGGTGTCTGCAGGGGCATACATTCCATGCCACCACCCAGAGTTAAATCTCCATGCACCCTAAAAGAGAACCTACCAAAAGGGGGGAAGGGGTTGCAGTCGATATTGTAGTGATAAATGAAAAGAAAAGGGGAGACTGCCAGTGCTAATATTTTAGGAAGGTTACAAAGTAAAGTAGGTTATAGCACTGTCAGGGGAGAGAAATGTGCATGATCGACCAGTGATCATAGATCTACTGTGGCCAAAGCACAAAAAAAAAAGATAGGAAAGAGAGGGGGCGCTAAGAAAGTGACCGAAAGCAATGCATATGGAAGCCCCCCCGAAAGGGGGCGTATCACATATCCACTGTTCCAGCCACTCAGTGCATGGAAATTTAAATCTAGGTCCCCCAAGGGGGGTCCAGATATTTAGCCGGTGTGGACAGCTGTTTCGGTCTACCCGACCTCTTCAGCACACCATCGGCAATACTGGAGGAGGCAGGAAATTCTGCCTACCTGCAATGACAACCACATTTTACTGTGGTGTCTGCAGGGGCATACATTCCATGCCACCACCCAGAGTTAAATCTCCATGCACCCTAAAAGAGAACCTAACTTTTAAGATTTAACTCTGGGTGGTGGCATGGAATGTATGCCCCTGCAGACACCACAGTAAAATGTGGTTGTCATTGCAGGTAGGCAGAATGTCCTGCCTCCTCCAGTATTGCCGATGGTGTGCTGAAGAGGTCGCCTAGACCGAAACAGCTGTCCACACCGGCTAAATATCTGGACCCCCCTTGGGGGACCTAGATTTAAATTTCCATGCACTGAGTGGCTGGAACAGTGGATATGTGATACGCCCCCTTTCGGGGGGGCTTCCATATGCATTGCTTTCGGTCACTTTCTTAGCGCCCCCTCTCTTTCCTATCTTTTTTTTTTTTGTGCTTTGGCCACAGTAGATCTATGATCACTGGTCGATCATGCACATTTCTCTCCCCTGACAGTGCTATAACCTACTTTACTTTTGTAACCTTCCTAAAATATTAGCACTGGCAGTCTCCCCTTTTCTTTTCATTTATCACTACAATATCGACTGCAACCCCTTCCCCCCTTTTGGTAGGTTCTCTTTTAGGGTGCATGGAGATTTAACTCTGGGTGGTGGCATGGAATGTATGCCCCTGCAGACACCACAGTAAAATGTGGTTGTCATTGCAGGTAGGCAGAATTTCCTGCCTCCTCCAGTATTGCCGACGGTGTGCTGAAAAGGTCGCCTAGACCGAAACAGCTGTCCACACCGGCTAAATATCTGGACCCCCCTTGGGGGAACTAGATTTAAATTTCCATGCACTGAGTGGCTGGAACAGTGGATATGTGATACGCCCCCTTTCGGGGGGGCTTCCATATGCATTGCTTTCGGTCACTTTCTTAGCGCCCCCTCTCTTTCCTATCTTTTTTTTTTGTGCTTTGGCCACAGTAGATCTATGATCACTGGTCGATCATGCACATTTCTCTCCCCTGACAGTGCTATAACCTACTTTACTTTGTAACCTTCCTAAAATATTAGCACTGGCAGTCTCCCCTTTTCTTTTCATTAATACTGTCTGTTTATGAACCTGGGTGTGATACTTCCGATTTGTGTTTGTCTCTGTGCAAATGGTGACCCCGTCGTGTGCCAAGTATTGGACTGTCGACTGACTCAGCGCGGAGATTTCATTTGACTGTGTAGACATATGTGCTTTCAGTATAATCGTGCGTGTTGTTGAGTGAAGTCTACTTGTAATTAGAACACAGATAATGCCGGAAAATGCCAGCAGGTATGTTTATTTAGTCCTTTTCTAAAGTCACTATCACTAGCGGACATCAGTGTCGTCAATCTCAATAGTATGGCGATTCGATTCGTGTGTTTGTTGCTGTCTATTTTCCGTTTATGTGTGTGTATGGGAAAGTAATTTCGAGCGTGCGTACACACTAAGAAGTATTTCATTACTAGTGAGCATAAGGAGCTTGCTGATGTGACAGTATGCGCATATTTAGCGTTTTTGCATTGCGGACAGGCAAGCATCAAGATTGAGTCTTTCTGGTCTCGGCAAGGGATATGGGAAGGAAAGCGAGCAAACTCATGAATATTAATTTGCTTGTTATACAATATATCACTACATGTGTCAAAGAAGGGGAAATTTTATGGAGTGGGTACATAATGAGATGTTTTAAAGTATAAAAAGAATGCATTATAATTTTTGTGCGCTGATCTGCGACTGAATCTTAAGAATGTACAGTGTCTGTGATGTTAGACCTTATGACTCTAGCCACAAAGTGCAAAATAACAGACCAGTACACATCTATATCGTTACGATGCAGACGAATGCAGACGGGTGTACTTACACCTGATTAACTTTTCAACGGTACGAGAGTATCGAGTCTGGGTCTGCCAGATGTCAACAGCTACTCAACCGCCTTACAGCTGCTCAGCTCGCTGACGGTAACTAAGTAACTCAACGTTTAACACAAAAAGCCCTGGCATGCTACGACAGGATGAAGACCGACCACAATAGTTCAAGGGTGGTGTCGGAATAGCTTGGCGCCTCAACTGAACTGCGAATGACGTACACCTCACAGGATGCTTTTTTTTTTAATGAATACAAGGAAGTAATGAGTTAAGCCTGGTCGCAGCAACCCCCTTCCCCCTCCACGGCGTTTCCCCCTCGCCCTCCCCCGGCGCCTCCCCCTCCCCCCCCCCTCCCCCCCCCTCCTCTTCACTGCCACTGGTAGCAGAGTCAACATCAATTACAGAACCTCATTGGTCCA
This sequence comes from Semisulcospira habei, assembly GCA_036245525.1. Classification (NCBI taxonomy): domain Eukaryota; kingdom Metazoa; phylum Mollusca; class Gastropoda; family Semisulcospiridae; genus Semisulcospira; species Semisulcospira habei. Next base: position 182,924,367 of record BTPG01000003.1, on the reverse strand, counting down.
AAGAACATGGATATAAACTTGGGAGCTCATGGTGATCTGTGTCTATTGCAGCTGGGACGTATTCACTTTTTTTTCTCGGCAGTGAAGTAGGCTATGTAGGGCTCATGTAGTCGCTTAGCTTGCATTGAACGCAAAGGAAAAATTGCCTGAGTAAGGGTTTCTAGCTTGAAGTCATATTGGTAAGGACACTTTATAAGGACCGTCAAAGTGAAATAATTAAAAACAAGATGAGGATTTCATCGCAAAGTCTACCGTATTGTTTGAAGCACAGATGGGTTATCCGGCTTTAGGAACATTCAGAGTTGTTCATATTTTTAGGCTTATTATGCTGATCCATTTCCCTCCTCTCTACGCCAGCCTCTGATGAACACACGCGTCGGCGCACACAAATAAAGACGGTGCTTCCCGTCACTGATTAGTACGCTCTGTGGGTTCGTGTAGCGACAGGAATCCATCTCCTACACTAACCCACCCTCTGATTCACACACACTGGCACACAGAAATAAAGACGGACACACGGCGATTCCCGCCATTCGTAAGCTCTGTGGTCTGGCGTAGCATAGCTATTCTGAAGAAGCCGAATGATAGCACGAGCAGCGAAATGACGTCACTTAAAGGTTCACTGACATCATGGCAGGCAATATCCTAAAATTTCAAGCTTGTCCGTCCTCAAACGCGGGCTCTAGTCGCTGTCACATTCTCTCTCTCTCTCTCTCTCTCTCTCTCTCTCTCTCTCTCTCTCTCTCTCTCTCTCTCTCTCTCTCTCTCTCTCTCTCTCTCTCTCTCTCTCTCTCTCTCTCTCTCTCTCTCTCACACACACACACACACACACACACACACACACACACACACACACACACACACATATACACACACACACACACATACACACACGCACACACACACACACACACACACACACGCACACACCATCATACACACACACACACACACACACACACACACACACACACACACACACATACACACATACGGCGCTTTGGCGCCAAAAAGACGTTCTCTGACAAGGTTTGCATAGCTAGACGTGACGTCATTTTTATCTTATTACTTCTTTGCCAGAATTTCTGCCCCTCACGCCAAAAACGTCAGTATGTGCATGCTCCGGAATGCGCTCGACCAGCCCCATTTCAGACCTAGCTGCAGGAGACATAAATTCTCATGAGTCCCCGCAGTCGCGGGGGCTCAGGAGGATTTATGTCTCTTGTTAGTCCTATGAGTTTGGGGTTTTTTATGTCCATGTGTGGTCCCATTTCACTTGGGTATTTCGCGCGAATGTCTGTCAGTGTTCATCGGTTTCAGACGCGAAATCGGTGGTCGCTGGCAGTACAGACCGTACACTTCATTTCCAACATCCTGTTAATTTGATCTAAGTGCCCGACTAGCTTGACACCTAGAGAAGCATTAAGTAACTGTATATCATAAGCACTCTTCGCCGTAATGTAATTTATCCGCTTACTTCAATTTTTGATGTTTCAATTTTGCAGACGACTCCAATCTACCCCTAACCTATCTTGGCCCTGGGGATAATCGCCCTTAATTATATGTTGAACGGCCTTGACACAGTTAACTGTACTGTTTCGATCTCGTAAGAAACCTTGCAAAATCTCCCCGTCTGATCTTCTTTTTCTTTTTTTTTAAAGAGTAGAGTGATGAGCAAATCAAAATTATACCTGGCTGCGTCAGTTAATTTAAATTTGAATTATGTTCCCGCACATGATTTTTTTCACCATGTTTTTAAAGTCCATTTCCCGAATTTATTTTTCATCTTTCTCTCATAGAAAAAAAGTAAATAAGAGAATTTTTTTTTTAAACGGTACAGTGTTTGAGCACATTGCAGTCCATTCCCTGCCAGCGGGTGGAAATTACTCATATCGCTGCATGACACTCGCAGACTGACTGAGCGTCAACTCATTCAAGGCGCCCCGCATCAATAGCTGCGAAAGAGTCGTATAGCGTTGCAGACTATACTTAATGTATTATTACATATGGCAATAAAGTTCTATCCTATCTTATCTTATCTTATAGGACACTTCATCAGCTAATGATGCGGGGCGCCTTGAATGAGTGAAAACCCTGCGCTGATAAGCTAGTCCCCAACGTCGTCCAGAGGACGAGTTCCTTACTGGGATCCCAGTAGGCAAAAGGATATCGGGCCCAAGTCGGTGGCAGCGGGCCCGCGCACCAGTCGGCCCGATGGTTTGTTCGCCAGATTCCGTCTGAGGAAATTGACACTGGAAACGAAAGATGCACGCTGATCATTTTTTTTTTTTATTATTATTATTATTCCAACAACCACCACCATTACCACCACCCACAACCCCCACCCCTCCCCTACAACCCTTCCCTCCACGGCCTAATCTCGCGCCACCCCTCCAACTTTTTAAGTCTCGTACAAGTGGATCGTCATCGAACCTCCTCAGACAAAGATGCAGTGCGCGTTCGCTTCAACCCCTGAAATAACGCGAACAGCCTCAAACTGAGGAACACCCTTACTTTGAGGAGTAGGTTTTTGTTAGGCAAGAGGCATCCACAGGGGCCCATAAGAATCTATGCCTCTTGCAGGTGGCAAGGAGTAGGCCGACTGCAAAGCATTGCGTTCACTTCAAAGAGATGGTCGTGCAGCGGTTCAAACGGCACTAAAACTCTGCGACAACATTGCTCCTTTGAAGGGCTCGTAAATAATGACAGTGCTTGCATTGTAGCGTGTGTGTGCTTGTGTGTGTGTGTGTGTGTGTATGTGTGTGTGTGTGTGTGTGTGTGTGTGTGTGTGTACGTGCGTGTGTGCTTGTGTGTGTGTGTGTGTGTGTGTGTGTATGTGTGTGTGTGTGTGTGCACGTGTGCTTGTGTGTGTGTGCGCGTGCGTGTGTACGTGTGTGTGTGTGAGTGTGTGCGAGTGCATGCATGCGTGCGTGCGTGCATGAGAGAGACATTCGCCTGCTCAACTTCATTACATCAGTTTTCAAAATAAAAGAATGGGCAGGTAAATTCTATGCCCGTCTTTCAACATCAACAAAAATGATGACTTGCCAAGAGCGTAAATTTCTGAGAAAATCCCAAATCTTTCAACCAGTCTTTGAGAAACACAAATGGAAAAAAATTGCGGCAAAGCCGCCTTCAAACATTTCCGTAACTGGAAAACCAATACAGTTAGCATCAATCAAGCACTGCCCTTGAGCTAATAAACCGTTCGGCCAGGTCATTCCCGCACAATGTTCATTTTTACCTCACTTCAGTGAACTCCTCAAGGCTCGCGGAGCACTGACACCCTCCACAAGTCTATTAACTCATTGTGTGTTTAAGAAAAATACTTTTTACATGAAAACATGGCAATAAACTTTAGTTCATCGTTACGTCACACGACCAATCCCTTTAGCGCAAAGTATATCACATGACCGAGCTACAAAAACCATTGTAGCTACTATGGCGGACTTTTTGTAGCCCTCTTTCTGTCAGAGAAACTCTCCCACCTGAACACATTCAATCTGCCATCAGAGCAATCCTTAGACACTAGCTAAGTCAAACCCAAAGTGACACCATTGAATCTTGTTGCATCTTTATGTTATGGCCCATTATGTGTAGCGCGTCGTTGTAGTGTTCACTATTCTGTTTATGTTTTGGATCATGCATATCTGATGCCATGAAAAACAGACTAGATATGGTCAGAATGCCTGCAAAATTGGCATGTACATCAAGTAATATATCTGATTCTCAGAAATGTTGCATTTGAGGCACAGGCACATGAAAATTTTGTTTATTTTTCTCATTACCCACCCCCCTACTTTTTCTTTTTTTCCAAGTTTACATGCAATACAGTCAAACTGACTCCCGGTGGGCTGGACAACTTTAAAAGGTTACCATAACACTGACATTGATGAAAAATGAGCGTTCAGACCCAAGGACATTTCCTTGTGTATCTCGAGGCAGCCAAAAAGACAACACCCAGGCATCCTCATTGACCCTGTTGTCTGGTGACAGCAAGCAGGAAGAGGCCTGTAACGAGCTGTCATGCCCTACATGCTGCTTGCAATATTTTCCTCAGGCAAAAGTAGTCATGAAACAGCTGTGCAATTTACACATTAAGTCTACTGAGCTATCCTACAGCCAAAAGACCACACAAAACAGCCAAAACTATGCTACACGGGACACACCCCATACCCAAACAAGTGTCTGGAGTGCTTATTTAGGAGTTAGCAGAGAATAATGGTTATGTACAGTTCATTTTTATATAAAACACACTTGTCAGAGTCTCACAACACCTCAACTCATGTTGCAAATGCAGCGGGCATGTGTGTGCCAAACCTGTGAACACTCCTGTAAAAGCCTGTCCTGGTGGTTGCAGCTGATGCTCCCATAACAACGCACACAAATGAGCTTTAGGCAGTGTAAAAGTGCTTGTGTTCGGCTCAGAATAGACACCAGAGACATCCCTCATTACAATTACAGCAGAATGACACCTCAGATGCAGCCAATGGTGTATACAAATGTAACTGGATCAGGCAAAATAACTTCTGCATGTCACATTATTTTGGCGGCTGATTTCACTCTGAGGTCAGCTGTCCGATGAAATGCACCTCCTGACACTGTTTCGTTGTAGTTTTGATCTTAACCTTTGACCTTAACCCCACTCCCCCACCTCCACCCCAACCCCCCCCCCCCAACCCCCTGCCCCCCCCCCCCCCCCACCCCACAACTTCAATACCTGAATGAGTGCATTTTTTCATGCATTTAGCAAACTGAATGCCCCATACCCCACTCGTTTCAAGGTCAAGGTCAAAGATCACAGCTCAAGGTCGAAGGCCAGACTCATGACTAACTGTAAGACAAAAAATAAATAAACAAACGCAGTAAACATGGGCCACAGTGCAGGTAAGCAGGGTGTTGCAACACAAAACATGCAAAAACACCTATAAAACTGCAAACGAAGCAATTTTTTGGCAAAATTTTTAATTTGTCATGATTTTCTCACTTTTCCAACTGCAATAGTCCAAACTCAATGATACGGTTACATTAAATCAGATTCTGGTCGATGTCACATATGACATTGCTGCCTCTGTCAGAGAAACTCTCCCACCTGAACACCATTCAATCTGCCATCAGTGCAATCGTTAGACACTAGCTAAGTCAAACCCAAAGTGACACCATTGAATGTTGCTGCATCTTTTTTGTTATGGCCCATTATGTGTAGCGCGTCGTTGTAGCGTTCACTATGCTGTTTATGTTTTGGATCATGCATATCTGATGCCATGAAAAACAGACTAGATATGGTCAGAATGCCTCCAAAATTGGCATGCACATCAAGTAATATATCCGATTCTCAGAAATGTTGCATTTGAGGCACAGGCACATAAAAGGGGTTTTTCTTTTCATATTCTCTCATTACCCACCCCTCTACATTTTCTATTTTTCCAAGTTTACATGCAATTATTATTACAGTCAAACTGACTCCCGGTGGGCTGGACAACTGAAAAAGGTTACCATAACACTGACATTGATGAAAAATGAGCTTTTAGACCCAATGACATTTCCTTGTATATCTCAGGTTAGCCAAAAGATAACACCCAGGCATCCTCATTGACCTTTCAAGGTCAAGGTCAAAGGTCACAGCTCAAGGTCGAAGGCCAGACTCATGACTAACTGTAAGACAAAAAATAAATGAACAAACACAGTAAACATGGGTCACAGTGCAGGTAAACAGGGTGTTGCAACGCAAAACATGCAAAAACGCCTATAAAACTGTAAACGAAGCGATTTTTTGGGGGCAAAATTTCAAATTTGCCATGATTTTTTTCAGTTTTCCTACTGCAAAAGTCCAAACTCAATGATATGGTTACATTAAACCAGATTCTGGTCCATGTCACATATGGTATGTGCTGCCTCTGACAGGCCATAGTACACAGTGTGCCTCCCCTGCAGTCCCATCTGTTAAAATGCCTTAGCCTTAGTCTGTCCCGGTCATCCCCTAATTTTTCAATCCTCTAAACAACACTACCGCCCACTTGCTGCACATTTGCCATGCACAAAATCAACAAAAAAAAATAACCACATCACCCGTCTCATTTCCTGGCTCTCAACATGATTCTGTACCAACCCTACATCCAAGCGCAGCCAAAACTGCTACACACCTCAAATCACCATCCGCTTGGCAACTCAAGCTAGGCCAAAAAGAGTCCGCTGGTTAAGCCAAGACTGGTATGAATCAAAGCACGAAACGTGTCTCTTTTCATCTATCAAGAGATTTTAAGCAAATTCCAACATACTGCCTCTCTACAAAATGCCAAAGAAGGCAGAAGTTTTGTTTTTTTTAAACACTGGTCCTCTTACTGCCTAACCTACCTCATTTGAATATATAACGTGACCTGACGCGTCTTAAATGCCAGTTTTATTCTACAAAAGATCACCAAAACATTCTACAGTACAAAGTTGCTTAGTGTTGTTCGAAACAACAGGCACACTACTAGAGAAGGCAACGTCATGAACGATTTTAAATTACGTCATAAGCCTAGTATTTATAAATATATATTTCTTTTACGTCAGACATGTCTGGCGCAATCCAGGTCGGAAGATTTCTTCTTGATTTCTTTTGCAAAAATAGACTAATAGTGGAGGAATGAAAAAAATACGTTATTGGTACTGGGGTTTGCTGCACGGGCCCTTGTAGGCCTTCGGGAGGTCAAAGGAACTATTGTAATGCGGTTCCTTTCACCTCCCTCAGGCCTACGAAGGTCCGTGTAGCAAACCCCTGCGACCAGTAACTTATAATATCTCATCTCATCTCATCTCACCTCACCTCACCTCACCTCACCTCACTTCACTTCACTTCACTTCACTTCACTTCACTTCACCTCACCTCACCTCACCTTATCTTCCTCATGATATTCGCCATGCACCATCTTTGGGCATTTTTTTCATGGCTAAGATTGAAAACATATGTTTTCATTCTGGCCTTTGAAATAGATTGATAAACCCTACGCTTTCCCATCTATATATCTAATCAGGTTCTTGAAATCTTTTATGTTTATTATTTTAGTATTGTGTGAATGTGCATTTGTACTTATAAATGAGTGTATTTGTATGCTGTCGGTACTTTACTTAGTTAATTTCAGTTAGTTAGATTATCTAGGTGTAAAGCGCTCTGAGCCTTTCATGTGGGGATATTGCGCTATAGAAGAGTAATATTATATTGGTCGCATGGGTTTGTACAAGGTCAAAGGAACCGCTGTACCCCGAAGGCTGAAGGCCTGAGGGGTACAATGGTTCCTTTGACCTCCCGAAGGCCTACAAGCGTCTGTGCAGCAAGCCCATCAATAACGTATTTGTTTTCATTCCTCCACTATTTTCGTAAAACAAATCAATAAAAAAAATCTTCGCGCCAGACATGACTAACGTAAAAAGAATATTTATTTATACATAATAGACGTATGACGTAATCTTTCATGAGGTTGCCGTCTGCAGTAGTGTCCCTGTTGTTTCGAACAACACTGAGTAACTTTTTTACTGTAGAACGTTTTGGTGATCATTTTATAAAACAAAACTCGTATCCAAGATGCGTCACAAAGAGGGCTACAATAGGTCCGCCATTTGTCGCTACAAGGGTTTTTGTAGCTCAGTCACATGGTACGGTTTACGCTAAAGTAATTGGTCGTGTGACGTAGAGATGAAAACAAATTATATTATTACATTATTTTCTCATCCTATCTTATCTTATCTTATCTTATCTTATCTTATCTTATCTTATCTCCCTCGACATAGCGCGAATGTTTTAAATTAGCTTTGTTGCAATCGTACTCCGGTTTTATCAGTAATTGTTTTGAAATCGCTGCAGTGTAGAACAGGCATAAAATGGGGTAATAATAATAATATTTTTAACAATAATAATAACAATAATAATAATAATAATAATAATAATTTAATAATAATAATAATAATAATAAATAATATAATATTAATAATAATAATAATAATAATAAAAATAAATAAAATAATAAAATAAAATAAAATAATTACGGTATTTATAATGCGCTTATCTTATAATAATTATAACTCTAAGCGCGCACTCACAGCTCGCGCACGCATCCTCACGCTTTTGACAATGACTCACGTACCACGAATACATTACGACAGTCAGGGTGGGGAGTGTGGTGGCGTTATAGTGCTAGAACTGTTGAAAGAGGTGAGTTTTGAGGGCGGACTGGAAGGAGGAGAGAGAGTGTTTCTGTTGTTTCGAACAACACATAAGTTCCTATCTATAGAAATGTCTATTTATGTTGCGGGTTCAATCTGATGTATAATTCTATCCAGCCCAAAAAGTATCCGTTGTCAAGTGCCAGCGCTCTTTCTGATCATGTCACGAACATCGCAAGAGACTATTTTCGGGAGAAATAAATCACAAAATCTATTCAAAGCGTAACTGATCCTTTTGCATTCCCCTTGTGTTGTTGTTGTTGGGGGAGGTGGGGGGGGGGGAGCAAACATTACACTTTCAAACAGTCTTACGTTTAACTGAGCTGTCGGTAGCGCTTTTTGTCGAGGTGATTCCTACAGGAGTCACCTCAACAAACAACGCTACCCACAGCTCTAAAACCTTTCGCAAAGTAATGAATTTGCAAGACAGCTGAGATTTAAAGAGATTTACTTGTCTGCACTTGAATTCGTGCGCATTATAAGAACAAACATGTAAGCATAATTCATACGTTCAATGAGTAATTAGGCCTAACTGTTTGACGTGAACCCGCTTTAGATGTGAAACAGTAGTAGAGTTGCACGTTTACAGCTAAACGTCGTTATCCACCACGAAGGTGATATCAAATAGTGGGGCACCGAGAAAGGTCTGAACACACTTTGACTCCAGCTGGACTCGAACCCGCGACCTTTCGAACGATCGCGAGTCGAACGCTCTACAACCTGAGCCACAAAGCTCTACTGGGGCGGGGATGGGAAGGGGGGAAGAGGGCGTGGGGGGGGGGGGTAAAACTGGTCGCAACACATGAATGCTAGCCGTCGTTTTGGTTCTCATGACTCGTGACAGACCCTCTTTATGACACTTGACTCGGTCATTAACCATTTGGTTGTCAGTAGCGCCTTTTGTGCTACCGACAGCTAAATATATACCTCCTGTAGTTGGGTGGTGTTCAGTTTTTCTCGTCAGTCAAGGTTTTTTTCGCCGAGCAAACCACAGCGGTTTTAACCTAACACCGCATGGCTAAGATTGGAAACATATTTTTTTTCAGTCTGGCCTTTGAAATGGATTGATAAAACCCTACGTTTTCATCTCTATAGATCTGATAAGGTTCTTGAAATCTTTTATGTTTATTATTTTAGTATTGTGTGAATGTGCATTTGAACTTATAAATGAGTGTATTTGTATGCTGTCGGTACTTTACTTAGTTAATTTCAGTTAGTTAGATTATTTGGGTGTAAAGCTATGTTGCGACTGTGAAGAGATTCATCAAAATAATCTGCAATGTCAGTGGTCCCGTTGGCAATGGAAGTCAATAGAATTTCAGGGGCGGATCTTGGGGTTGGGGTTCCAGAGGTTCCGGAACAACCCCCGCACCCACCCCCCCCCCCCACACCCGCCCAACCCCCTCTCACCCCTTCCCCCCCCCCCCCCCCCCATCCCAAATTCTTTAAAATGCTATAGCAAAGTCCCTTTTGGGGGTTTGTGGAACCCAACCACCCCTTTCCCCCACGTTTAATATTTTGGTGAGTTTTCACACACATGCACCCACACCCACCCCACCCCTACCCCCTGCTTTTCGATTTTTCGGCCCCTGGAGGCAAGGTCTAGCGTTGGGGAGGCCTTTTGTATCAGGTTGAAGGCCCTAAAGAAAAAAGTTGGACACCCCTTCCCCCTCCCTCAAGATAACTGATCCGCCCCTGAGTTTCCTATTGATCATCAGATCTACGGGCCGCGTCGGCCGCTGCTGTTGGCAGTGCACGTGCCAAGGACGGCCGTTGGTCGGCCCGTGGACCTTTTATTCACTGGCTCTCAACAAAGGGGTGCGTGCACGTATATAGATACCAAGTGGCATCGATTTCGGTTTGACGTCAACGGCTGCTCGGACTTGAGTTGCACGCGTCGGATTAAAGTGCTGTTGAACCCGACACCTCGTCCAGCGGCTTCCGCTTCAAAGAGACATAAATTTCTATCTTTTGCTGGCCGAGATCGAGCTTCAGATGTAATTCCAACTGATGTCCTGACAAAAATCCAGTATGTCCCTTTTTGTTTCCTTTTTTTTTAAAGAAAAGCGAGATTTTCCTCATATAAAAATGAAAATTTTGCTTTTCTCAAAAAATGTACGTACTGGTTTTTAACCCATTTAGCCCCGAGTCCCTACAGCAGGAGATGGATTGACCATGATAATTCAAGGGTAGTGCCAAATTAGCTTGGCGCCTTCAGGCGCCAAGCTAATCTGGCACTTCCCTTCAATTATCATGGTCAATCCATCTCCTGCACTGGTACATAGTCAAGAGGCGACAACTAAAAAATTTGAGAAATGGGACCTTGGGGCTAAAGGGGCTAACGGCAGTTATTTGGGGCTATGCCGGTGTACGAAAAAAACACTTTATTATTCGTTTTCTCATTTTCTTACCACATTTTAGACACGCCTAAAATAGTTCATACGCTAGCCCGGTCTACCGTGAACCCCTTTTTCCCCCCCCCCCCCCTCCCCGCGCAGTACTCAACAAGATGGGTTTCAAAGTGTACCTTAGTATGTCCTGAGATGTTTAAGCCATGTTCCCCGAAAATCCTTAGGAATACACCAGAGATATAGCCGGTTGCGCAAGGGTATCCCTATTCACCCTCTTTGAGGATGCTAAAATGAGGTTGAGAAACATTTTCCTCTAAATAAATCTGAATTCGTTTCAGAAGCCCAAATCAGGCAATATTATGTTAAGGCACACCTTCTGCGTCCTCTGGAAAAAAAACAAAAAAAAAAAAACAGAATTTTAAAATATTGAATCTCTGGCTCACAGTGAAGGTATTAGTACACCCAGTAAACGGACATTTCCGCGAAAGCGAAAAAAAAAGACAAAAATAATTGTCAGATGCCTTTAGACATTTTCTATAGCACTGTCAGTGCATTTTCAGGCTTACATCATTAAAACAGGATGTCACAATTAATATAAACCTGACTGGGTGATGCTGTGATTACTGTGAGTGCCACAGTGGTTGATTTTGTATACCTACCCCCAAGTTGTAAACATAAACAAACTTAATTAGAAAAAGTTTATAACAATAATAATACATAGTTCTTGTATAGCGCTGTTCTCCAGGAAAACACTGGACTCACAGCGCATGCACAACAGCACACCCTCTCTCTCAGACACACGCACGATTATACACTACTTTAAACCACCCCATCTCTTCCCAGCACCTTACATTCACTTCCTCTAGGATCAGAATAAAAGGCAGTCAACAGTTAGCTAAAGATGAGCTTGTTACGTTTGTGGTTGTGTTGTCCTGTGAGAGCATACATGTGTTAATCGTAGGAAACGATCCGATATTTATTTGAGCTATCATGGTTACGTATCACGTACTTTTTCAGTGAGATTCTTTATCGTTTGCGCATGATAGCGGATTTGGCTTTGTTATGATACGCTAGTAGTCCGGAAGCTTCTAGAAAAGTCGCACGGAGAATAGCGGTCGATTTTTGTTTTGCGTAGATTAGTTGAGAATGAATCAGAACGTTCGAATCAGGGTCGCGCTGTCTAGTGACCTCGTACATGTGACGTCAAAAGAGTAAGGAACATTTTTGTAACACAGTAGCAAAGTTGTTAGTCATAGTTGTTTACTGTGCGCGTGAAATTAGCAGCCGTTCTTTGTGTGTTGTGAAAAGTCGTAAACGGTTTGCCATATTTTTGTGTGATATCATTACATATTGGGATTTGGGGCTGAAATGAGCAGTCGAATTTTGTAGACCAGTTTAGTTGTTCTAAAAAGTTCATTTTTTATTAATATTTATGAGTTTCAGTAACGTGTTCCGTTCTGATTGGTTGCGTTGTGTAAATTCATTAGATTTTTCTGGAAAGTAGTTTTACTATAAAAGTTGTTGCTAGTAAGCCACGTGTGTACATTGTCACGCATTGTCAGTTGTAGAGACACACAGTTTATCGTAGCTACGTGGCCCGTATAGGGTGTACATTGTGAGAGACGCAGCGTAACGGTGGTGTATGTTGTGTGAGGAACTTTGTGTCGCCAGTGTTGAGATTTGCAGAAGAGAAGACATTGTATCAGTGTAGGTGCATTTGGAAATGCATTGTGTGCAGATCGCATCGCTGAATTAAAATATTGTTGGAACTGTTACTCCATTATTGTCTACATCCTTAAGCCACGTGTGACGGGTTGCAGCTGAATGAAGTTTATTTAAAAGAACCTTACGTGCGTGCGGGGAGATGATTCTGTATTCAGGTCATGAAGAGGAGAATGCCCCCCATACAGAAGGAGTAGCACTCATGCTGTCACCAGTGGCACAGAGAGCGCTGATGGGCTGGGAACCTCTTGGGCCAAGAATTATAACAGCAGCCTTTAGAACCAAGAAAAAGCTCAAGCTGAACGTCATCCAGTGTTATGCGCCCACCAATGACAGTGACGAGGAAGAGAAACAAGAGTTCTACGACCGACTCCAGAGTGCCGTGGACAAATGTGCGGAGCGAGACATCACCATCGTCATGGGCGATTTTAATGCCAAAATAGGGGAGGACAACACCGGATACGAAGAGGTGATGGGGAGACAGGGACTAGGCTCGGAGATGAGTGAGAACGGGGAGAGATTTGTAGACTTTTGTGCTCTAAACCGACTTGTCATTGGAGGCAGCATCTTCCCACACAGAAGAATACACAAAGCAACTTGGGTCTCACCTGACCATACAACAGAGAACCAAATAGACCATATCTGCATTAGCAAGAAATTCAGAAGATCCCTTCAAGATGTTCGAGTGAGGAGGGGAGCAGATGTCGCCTCAGACCACCATCTGCTTACCTTAAGAATGAAGCTCAATCTAAAGAAAAGCCGCACAGAGACAACAAGAAGACAGCGCTATAATGTAGGCCTCCTGAGAGAATGTGGAGTTAGAGAAGAGTTCAAACTGGTGCTGTCCAACCGGTTTCAAGCGCTACAGGAGCTAGTAAATTAAGAGGAGGCGGTCACCACAGAGCAGCAGTGGAAGGCAGTTAGAGAGGCGCTGACCTCAACCTGCAAAGACACTGTAGGGTTCAGGAAACACCATCACAAGGACTGGCTGTCGGCACAGACCTTGAAGAAGATAGAAGCGAGGAAGCAGAAGAAAGCAGCGGTCAACAACAGTCGCACGAGAGCAGCCAAAGTAAGGGCACAGGGGGAATACTCGGAAGCCAACCGCGAGGTGAAGAGGAGTATCAGGGCAGACAAGAGGGCCTACACAGACAGCCTGGCAGCAGAGGCAGAAAAAGCAGCAGGCAGCGGCAACATGAAACAGCTCTACGACATTACCAGAAGATTGTCGGGTAAGTATGGCCATACAGAAAGACCAGTAAAAGACAAAGAAGGCAAGCCTATTGCAGACAGAGCAGACCAACTCGACAGATGGGCCGAGTATTTTGAAGAGTTACTGAACAGACCTAGCCCACCCGACCCCCCCGACATCCAGCCGGCAGAGACCGACCTACCCATCAGCTGTGACAGACCCAGCCGGGAAGAGATCAGAAAAGCAGTGGCATTTTTGAAGAATGGCAAAGCAGCAGGGCCAGATGGCATCCCAGCGGAGTCTCTGAAAGCAGACCTAGAGACAACAGTTGAGATGCTGTACCCACTGTTTGGAAAGATCTGGGAAGAGGAGGTGATGCCGGCTGACTGGAAGGAGGGGTACCTAATCAAGCTTCCCAAGAAAGGCGACCTCAGCAAGTGTTCCAACTACAGAGGAATCACCTTGCTGTCAGTACCAGGAAAGGTCTTCAACAGGATCATCCTAGAAAGAATGAAGAGCTCCGTTGACCCCCAGCTGAGAGACCAGCAAGCAGGATTCAGGAAGAACCGATCATGTACAGACCAGATCGCCACTCTCCGCATCATCGTGGAACAGTCTCTTGAGTGGAGCTCCCCGCTGTACGTCAACTTTGTGGATTATGAGAAAGCATTTGACAGCGTGGACCGAGAGACTCTGTGGAAACTCCTACGACACTACGGTGTACCCACAAAGCTCGTCCGCCTGATCAAGAGCAGCTATGATGGCATGACATGTCGCGTGATCCACGAAGGGCAGTTCACCAGAGAGCTCCAGGTCAGAACTGGTGTCAGGCAGGGGTGTCTGCTGTCTCCGTTCCTCTTCCTACTAGCCATAGACTGGGTCATGAAGATGACCACAGAGCACAGACGAAGTGGAATACAGTGGACACTGTGGACACAGCTTGACGACCTCGATTTTGCAGACGACTTGGCATTACTGTCCCACACTCATCAACAAATGCAGGACAAGACCACGAGGCTTGCTGACATCTCGTCCCAAGTGGGCCTCACCATTCACAAACAGAAAACAAAGACAATGAGGCTGAACGCAACCAGGGAAGAACCAGTCTTGCTTGCTGGCACCCCGTTGGAGGAGGTGGAGTCCTTCACCTATCTCGGGAGCATCATAGACAAAAAAAAAGGCGGCACTGATGCAGATGTCAGAGCACGAATCGGTAAAGCCAGAGCAGCCTTTCTCCAGTTGAAAAAAGTGTGGAGTTCCAGAGAGCTGTCACAACACACCAAAGTCCGGATTTTCAACTCCAATGTAAAAGCAGTTCTCCTATATGGAGCAGAGACATGGAGATTGACAAAAACCACAGTCAACAGAGTACAGACCTTCATGAACAGTTGCCTTAGAAGAATTTTGAAAATCCACTGGCCAGAGAAGATCAGCAACGTCAGACTCTGGGAGAGAACAGAGCAGATAGCAGCAGAGAATGAAATTGGGCGAAGAAGATGGGGATGGATCGGTCACAGTCTGAGAAAGCCAGCTTCCAGTATCACTAGGCAGGCATTGTCATGGAACCCCCAGGGAAAGAGGAAAAGAGGTAGGCCGAGAAACTCCTGGCGTCGAGACCTCCAAGCAGACATCAAGAGACTGGGAACCACCTGGAGTAGAATCGAAGGAGAAGCACAGGACAGGAGTTGCTGGAGGTCTCTCGTCGACGGCCTATACCCGGGTAGGGGTGACAGGCGTAAGTAAGTAAGTAAGTAAGTTACGTGCGTGCGTCTGGTGTGTTTATCATACTACGACTACGACTCCACCACGTAACAGAGCTAAGTGTTAAATGCCCGACAGAAAAGAAAAGTCTTTAAGTGAGCTTTGAACTGTGACAATGTGGGCAGATTCCGCATTTCAGTTGGGAGCGTGTTCCACACACTTGGGGCTAATGTTAAGCTTCGGGATTTTTTTAAGTTTTACACGAGAGGAACGGAGGGTTCGTGATGGCTGATAAACAGACAGTTAATAACAATTACTAAAGTTATTCCATTTCATTTTGACCTCTCTTTACCTATTAAGTTTCAATAATGTGAGCATAAAGTGCAAGAAAATAAGGAAAGTCGGCATTATACGTTCTTGGTGAATGATAGCTTTATCCCATTTAAAATTGCCGAATTGGGAAACGTACGTCGTTTCCGATGCCCTCAGAAATTCTGTATACAACTGATAAATCTTTTTTTAAAGTTTTTATTGATTATGATAGAGTACCACAGTTACTCTCAACCTGATTTTATAATGCTGTGCTGCATTTATGGGCCACAGTGGCTAAATCTGCTACCCTAACCAAATTTTGTCAGTACGCAAAGGAACGCAAAATGATCATAACAATTGCTTATGTCATTCTCCTCTGATTAAATGTTTTCGTTGCCATTTTTATTAACAAAGTATGCATATTGAGCATACAAATTTGTGATTATTTCATTAATTCAATGTAACCCATCAATTTAATTGTAATTCGTTTTAGTTAAGGCATGTTTAACAGGGGCTACCCATCAATTTAATTGTAATTCGTTTTAGTTAAGGCATGTTTAACAGGGGCTGCCGCTGACTCTTCTACCGTCTGCACACTCAGCAGTCTTGTCAAACTCGGGAAAGATGTACCTCAGGGATATGCTGTGTCTGATGCTGTTCTTGGTCTACATTAATGACATCAGTACAGCAGTACCAAGGTTCGTCTCGAACATACTCCATGCAGATGACTTTGCAGTGTGGAGTGCAGCAGAACATAAAGAAATAGCATCATGCAGTATCCAGGATACTGCCAATAGCCACCAGATGGACTGAAAGGTAGCCACTCAAACTGAGCTAGACCATCTCTTTCAATCAGATGGAAGAGGTCACCTTGAAAGTTGAGACCTTCCAGTACCAATGACAGACAGGCCAACTTTACTGGCAACAAATAAATTACTGGATTCACGTGGAGGCCTCACATCGCAGCCATGGAAGCTAGAGCTGCGAAAAACAAAGTCTCTGATAAAGTAACTGAAGGGGACCACATTGACGCAAATTACAGCATCCTGGCGCAAGCAAACACCAGCTCGGTCAGACCAGTAGTGCGGTACAAAGATACATCGACAACATGAAACACTGCCTGCAAAACCAAAAAGCCAGGCTTGACAAGATGCAGAATATGGTTCATTCTCATGATGAAATGACATTCTTAGAGCCATCTGGAGCACACCAATTTAGGAAATGGAGGACATTGGAGCCACTGGAACGCAGAACAGCACAAACGATGAAGAGACTTACTAAACACCGACAGCACTGGAGACTACATGAGCAGAGCAAGAACCGTCAGAAACGCCCAAGTCTGAACCGCCAACTGAAGGTCCTGCAAAGGGCTAAAACTGACGTCCTGGAACCAAGCACAAAGGTGTGTAAAGAGCTCCCTTCAGATACCTGGACATCTCGAAAGAGCCTTCTAGACAACATAAACGATGTTCCAGGACTCTTTGCCAAAGGTCGCGACACTGCACAAAAACATCTCGCTGGAGATCATGCACAAGCGCTACCCTCACAGCAGCTGTGCTGCTCACATCTACACAGGTGGGTCCGCACAAGACGCCATGCGGAATGAAGCAAGTAGCGTGTGCATCTGTTGTGCAGACCGCACTACTACCTCCCTCTCCTTACCAGCTGGCGTCAGCAGCTCCAACTATCATACAGATTTGCAGATGCTCAACACAGGAGCAGAGCACTAGCTAGGGTAAGGCAGCAACTTGATCCACTGATCTCCTCACCAGGAAGCTTTAAGATAGACTGGATGCCATGTCCACAAAATAGTACTGCAGTGGATTCCAGTGCATTCTGGAGTAGCTGGGAATGGAGAGGCTGACAGCCTGGTCAAAGCAGACGCTAGACTACCTCAAGATCACAACCTCCTGTAAAGAAACCAAGACACTACAGCAACAAAGTGATTGGCAACAGCAGAATGGCGGCTGCAGCCCGTGGGCAGACGATATCAACAAGCTGAACAGGCCACCATCTTTCATCTACGCACTGATCACTCTGGACTCACCTCGTGAGACTGGGTCATGCGGAAACAGCCCTATGCAAATGTGGCGTCTCCTTAGCACATTCTCCAGACCTGTCCATACAGAAAAGCGGTCCGCTGGCAGTTCTGTACACCAAACTATGAAAACCTGCTTCCGAGCCCTTAACAGCTCACTTATTTTCATCCAGAACAATATAAGATTTAAAGACGACCATTAAGAAATTGAACTTTGCCGAAGAAGAAGCCAAAAAATGGGGGGTGGAAGTGGTGATCTCGTGGTGGACATGTGGAAACTAAGTATTATGATAACATTGTTTTGGCTGTGAGGAACCATGAACCTTTATTACGCATATTCATATTTACACATTTCTAGACGAAAATAAATGAACAGAAAAGGGGAGAGCTTACTAGACCCGCCTTACGCTAGGAAAAATATCACCTAAAAGACCAGACAGTTAAAAATAGTTACAATTAAATTGATGGGTCACATTGAAATTAATGAAATGATCACACATTTTGATGCTCAATGTGCATATTTTGTTAAGAAAACTGGCAATAAAAATATTTAAACAGAGGAGAATGACATAAGCAATTGTTATGATCATTTTGCGTTCCTGTGCGTACTGGTAAAATGGGGATAGGACAGCAGATTTAGCCACTGTGGCCCATAAATGCAGCATAGCATCATAAAATCAGTCTGGGAGTAACTGTGGTACACTATCCTAACCAATAAAACCTTTAAAAACAAAGACCTATCTGATGTATACAAAATTTCTGAGGGCATCGGAACAACGTACGTTTCCCAAATCGGCAATTTTAAATGGAAAAAAAGCTATCATTCACCACGAATGTACCATAAAGAATGTCGACTTTCCTTATTTTCTTGCACTTTATGCTCACATTATTTAATACGTAATAGGTACAGAGATGTCAAAATGAATGGAATAACTTTAGTAATTTTTTTCTAATTAATTTTGTGTATGTTTACAACTTGGGGGTAGGGAAACAAAATGAACCACTGTGTACTCACAGTAATCATAGAATCACCTATTCAAGTTTATAATAATTGTGATATCCTGTTTTAATGATGTAAGCCTGAAAATGGACTGACAGTGCTATAGAAAATGTCTGAAGGCATCTGACACATTATTTTTGTCTCTTTTTTTGCGATTTCGCGGAAATGTCCGTTTAATGTGTGTACAAATACCTTCACTGTGAGCCAGAAATTCAATATTGTTTCATTCTTTTTTGCAGAGGACGCAGAAGGTGTGCCTTAACATAATATTGCCTGATTTGGGCTTCTGGAATGAATTCTGATTTATTTAGAGGAAAATGTTTCTCAACCTCATTTTAGCATCCTCAAAGACCGTGAATGGGGGTACCCTTGCGCCACCGGCTATATCTCTGGTATGTTCCTAAGGATTTTCGGGGATATTGGCTAAAACATCTCAGGACATACTAAGGTACACTTTGAAACTCATCTTATTAAGTACTGGGAAGGGGGGGGGGGCACGGTAGCCAGGACTGGCTTATGGACTCAAAAGAAGGCCAACGTGTCTTTTCACTTTTATGAGTCAGACGACGTACAGCACAGTGATTGCTTTCTTCTGCGGAGGGCGTGTCCGCTCTACAACCATGCAGCTTACACAGATCTACTGGAAATTGAATGATGTTTACGTTGAGTCCAGAGTATATGTTTTATTTTAAGCGGATTTTCTGATATTCGGAAAAAGGGCGCGAAAATTCGCTAAAAGCGCACGTTCTGCAGCGTAACTTTTGAATCGCTGAAATGTTCAAAATGTACATCGAGCTGCTCTTAGCCAAGAATATGACCTCTCCAATGGTGCAAAAGTCAAATCTGTAGGTTGAATGGCGGAGACGCCCTCGGCTGTAGAAACAAGTATGTGTTTTCAACATAAATTGCGCGTACTCGATCTGTCCCACAAAAAGTGCGCCACTCGATGAAAAACACGTCGACACTCACTGTCTTCCACACAGGGGTGTTTATGACTTAGTGCACTAAAAACAAAACTAATGACATCTTTGAAAAGAGGAGAAGACAAACGTTATCACCATGTAAAAGTTTTCTTTAAAAGTCAAATTATTTGCATTCGGAGCGATTTGAAAAACAGGTAAAAATCGCACTCTCAGCGCGTTAGACCCGCGCAGAACGTCAGGTTGCCGATACCTAATAAATGAATGATTCACACACAGTTTATGGACAAACATCACAGTCAATGAAGCAACTATATGAAACAATTAATACTTTATCCAACAACAACAAAGAGTATGCCCTACCCACACCAGAAAAGACTTTAAAACTAAACAATTCATATAACAAATTCGCACACACACACGCACGCACGCACACACACACACACACACACACACGCATACACACACACCATCACACACACACACACACTCACACATAGACACACTCACACACACACATACACGTACACACACGTACACAAATACACACACACACAAACACACACACACACACACACACACACACAAACACGCACACATACACTCATCTACCACCATCATCACGACTAAAAGCATTCATACGCACACAACATATGTGTGTCTATCAAATCTAAAATTAGTTAAATGTATTGTTAAAACTTAAAACTTAACAACTCTTATAACTCATTCTACCCCAACACCGAAATCCCAAAATTTTGCCGTTGTCCTCTGAAGACTGCAATGCAGTGCAGGACACAGATCAACCATGATAGTTCAAGGGTGATGCCAGAATAGCTTGGCGCCTATGGGCGCCAAGCTATTCTGGCATCACCCTTGAACTATCATGGTCGATCCTTATTTTTCTGTGGTGTGTCTGGGGTAGAATGAGATAAGGAGTAGGATGTTGGATTATGCTGTTGTGCCTCACGCAGAAGTAGTTCATTGTGTGACTCACAAACCAGATATTCCCCTTGGTTTGTTGTACATTGTGTGACACTCACAAACCAGATATTCCCCTTGGTTTGTTGTACTTTGTGTGACACGTCTCAGGAGATTCTTTTACTTGTACTAGGCAAAAGTTCCTTCGGCCACCTGCGCCCAACGACGGCCCGAGAATCGTTGGCTCGCTGGGCTTATTGTGATAAAGTGTTATTGCTCATAATTTCATGTCTCTCTGTAGGCACAGGAGTAAGGCTATATGCAATAAACAAAGACTTATCAGATATTAGATGTACTTTTGGGTGAAAAGGTTTTCGACCTGAGCCGTTTAGCTAAAGTGTAAGTTCTTACATATGTGTCGACGTTGCGAAAGGATCTCTTCTGGAAAAATGTGCGCAGGCCAGTCAACCGAAGTAAAATATCTGCTGGATGACTGTTCTGGAAAGTGGGAGAGGAGGAAGGGCTTTTAAAGGGTAGGCAGTCAAAAATGGAGTGAGGGTCCGATGGTATAGGGTTTGAGGGTATACTGACGAGCAAAAGAAATTTGACATTTTTGGAATAGTCGGAAACACTACAGTGTTTCCGACGGTTACAAAAATGTCGCATTTCTTTTGCTCGTGGGTATATTAGGGAGGACAGTTATACATATAGATAGTGCATGAAGTTGTTTTTGTTCAAAATGATAATACGAATAAAAGTAACATCTGTTTGATGGAGAGAGGGTATTTCGATAAGGATTGTTTAATGAGTATTTCGATTGGGATTATATTAGGAGGGGAATATTCAATTGAAGTCAAAATAGAGGATATATATATGAGGCGCGTCTTTAGGTGGGGGATGAAATCGCGTGTTACACCGGGTTGCAGGTCACTCGGTCATGGTGAAACCAAACTGTATGTGCGTAGTGGCGAGCTGACACTAAATCAATGTAATAGAGGAACCAAATCAGGATTTATTAGATTTAAGGATATAGGGCCGACCTTATTTTAGCAAATGGCATTGACTTTCTATATATGGAATATCTACGAAGAGCACTTAGTCCCTTAATAACCCATTAATCAATACACTGCAAATGGACGTAAAATGTGTTTCTGTAACCTTTCTTAACCTTCTGTGTTTCGGTAGCTGTTTTAGTCGCGATGATTCCTGTAGGAATCATCGCGACTAAAACCGCTACCGACACACACAGGGTTAATTCCACAGGCACTTCCATCTGGCACTACCCTTTAATTATCATGGTCATTCCATCTCCTGCAAGTGATTCATAGTCATTCGGTAACACCTCCCAAATTTTGAAAATGCGGTCGTGGGGTTAAATGGGTTAAGGCAGAGGGCATTCCAGAACCTTGGTGCCTGGTATTCGACGAACTTCTTACAAATTAATGTCAGCATCGCTTGTGGCACAGTCAGGAGTCCACTGGGCTGGAGTTGAGAGTACTGGGGCAAAGAAAATGTAGCTACAGAGTTTGACTAGGGGGGACCCACATTTACTCTAACCCCCCCCCCCTCCCCCTCACTCCGCCCCCCTCACCTCCCCCCCCTCCCCCCCCCCCCCCCCCCCCCCCCCCCCCCGCCCTCTCACCTAAAATGAAAAATATGCCCCTACTCAATTGAGCATATCCTGAACTTACACGATGGGGTCGCTGGGGACTGTGGAAAAGAAAAACTAAGCCAACTTGCAGAGTTAACTGTGCAATGCAAGTTGACAACAAAAGAAATTTTGCCTCTCAACGCTTGAGGTTCTGAGAGCAGCAGAGCGTTACTGTGCAGGGGTTCAACCTACTCTCTTGGACCTGATTCTGATGTAGAATTCGTAAGTCCTATTCGGCTGGGTTTCTAGCGGCGTCACGCTGTCTAATCGCAGGATCAGTGTCATCTTCGGAACAGGTCCGCTGGGGTAACCGCTTCACTGCCGAGAACAATTGAATACATCCCAAGTGCAAGAGGCATAGATCCTCATGAGCCCCCGCAGTTGCGGGGGCTCATGAGGATCTATGCCTCTTGCCGAAACCACTTTGTATCGATCTATGTTCCTCTAACGGCTGGTGCTCTTCGACGTTGAATTAACATTGATTTCCAAATGACTATCTGCGTCCAATGGCAGTGAGGGGGTTAAAAGTGCCGTCTTATTGCTCACGGTGGGTAACCCCGCTTGTACCGTAGGCACAGACCAAAGCCCCGAACATGGTTGGTTGGTTGGTTAATTCGGGTTTAACGTCCACAGCACCGAGGTGATCATGGACGGCCCTGACGGGTGGGTTATGGGGGACAGGGAAAATCTATTGCCTATGGAGTACGACCTGAACACTGATCAACTCAGGCGCACTCCAACTGTGCCACTTTGATTTACCAGGACCTTTCAACGGAATTGCTATTGAACAAATCCGGTTTTTTTTCGCCCTGGATTGTGAGTCCAGCTACCGGGGCCGGGACGGGATTCGAACCCACGACCCGGCGATTCCCTTCGCTCTCCTGCTCCGACGTTTAACCGCCTGAGCTATTTTGGACTCCACCCCCGAACATAATCTGCAAGAGGCTTATATCCTCATAAGCCCCCCCCCCCACACACACACACACACACACCCACCCCACCCCCCAACCCCCACATGCCGCCAACCCCCCACACCCCACCCCCACACCCCACACACCCACACACCCCACCCCCAAGTCCAAAATCCAGGCCAAAAAGGTGACTGCTCATGCGCGTTAACCCTTATCATTTGGAATACACCAGTGTGTGAAACAAGTTTGACTAAAATAGTTCAAGGGTAGTGCCAGAATAGCTTGGCGCCTCTAGGCGCCAAACTATTCTGGCACCACCCTTGAACTAAAGCCATTGGTCTATATCCTTATCTGTAAGTACTATAATGTAGCTTGCATATATGGCACTGTACAAATTTGAAGCTTTTAACCTCAGTATGATATGGGTTTGTTTTGTGTTGTTTTTTTTTTTTAAACGACAATGACTTGAAACGCGCTTTAGAGGGACTGACATAAAACAGCCTATTTCTTTTTATAGACACTTACATTTCAAGACGTAGAATCTTTTCTTTGAGATTTGAACATCTGCCACTGATTTATAAGTGCGCTTGTAGCAGAACTGAATCTCCAATTATTTTTTTTTAATAAAACGGGTTGCTTTTGTGTGAATTAAAGGCATTTTACGGCTCATTTTTCAGTTTTACAGAAGAAAAGCTACAAAGGAAAGAGTCTATTCTTTTTTAAACCTTTTTTTTTTATAGTACCGGTGGCAGCATGCAAAAGGGGGGTAACCCATTCACTCCCGAGACAAAAGTGAACATTACCCAACTGCAAGAGGTATAGATCCTCATGAGCCCCCGCAGTTGCGGGGGCTCATGAGGTTCTATGCCTCTTGCTGAAACCACTTTCTATCCATGTTCCTTTGACGCCTGGGAATCTTTGACGTTGGATTTAATAAAGCCATCTGCGTCCACTGGCAGTCAAGTGGTTAGTTCCATTTTTATCGAATAGGCTCTTTGTGCCAAATTGCTATGGACATTCGTTCATTAAAATTTGTGTTACTTTCATTTTTTTCTGTGACACAAAAGAGATAATTGTATGTCGCACAGCCCTTCGAAAGCAAACGCTACGATGCAAACGAAGGGGGGAGGGGGAGAGGGCCGGGGAGGGCAATGGACAATACAAAGGAGAAAGAAAAAAAAAAAAGGTAGAGGTGGGATTAGTAGAGTGTGTGTGTGGGGGGGGGGGGGGGGCGGGTGGAGGGGGGGAACGAGAGCTAGCAACAAAACACGCATATTTGATGTTCGTGGTGACTTATGCATCGACACAGCGTAGCTTAACCTCTTCACTGCCAGTAGCCGTAAAATTATGTCTTTGAAATCAAAGCACTGGACGTTAGCACCGTTAACCTCTTCCCTGCCAATGTAGGCCTACGTACATTTTTTTTTTCTTTTTTGTTTTTCTTTCTGAAATCCTTGTTCACTCAACGACCAAATGCCACAACCGTCCAAGAAACATGGGTACAAATTGGTCTCAGCAAGAGGCATAGATCCTCGTGAGCCCCCCCGCAGTCGCCGGGACTCATGAGGATCTATGCTTCTTGCAGCTTTACCATGAGGATCTATACTTCTTGCAGCTTTACCGTGTTGACTTTTTCTCGGTATTGAAGGGGGTAATCAAACAAATGCAGACCTTTTTTCGGTTTTGATGAGAGTAATCCAACAAATCCAGACCTTTTTCTCGGTATTGAAGGGGGTAATCCAACAAATCCAGACCTTTTTCTCGGTATTGAAGGGGGTAATCCAACAAATCCAGACCTTTTTCTCGGTATTGAAGGGGGTAATACAACAAATCCAGACCTTTTTCTCGGTATTGAAGGGGGTAATCCAACAAATCCAGACCAAAAAAAGTGACTGGCAAAACGACGAGTTGCAAATTGTGGAATTCTTCGAAAAGAAAAGGGGAGACTGTGGAATTCTTCGCTTGTCCATTTTTTTGTAAAAGGGTTATAAGCCGAAATATTAACTCATTCAGCCCGGCGTACGTATTGCCCAAATTTTGGAGGCGTCATCTAATGACTATGCACCTGTTGCAGGAGATGGATCGACCATGATAATTCAAGGGCAGTGGCAGATTAGCTTGGCGCCGACAGGCGCCAAGCTAATCTAGCACTGCCCTTGAATTATCATGGTCGACCCATCTCCTGCTGTAGTGCGTCAGGGCTGAATGGGTTAATAAATTGTGTTGCAGCTGTCCTGTGCAAGCGTTCCTCGCTGGGGTCTTTAATATATATGTTCTCATCAATCCAAAAGAACTTCATATGATAACAAGGGTCCGATAAGGAGGCCCTGGTTTGTTATAAACACTCTGTCAAACATATCACCAGCAACTGACCATAACCATACCGATATGAATAAGGGTCAGCAAGGGACAAAGACCCTCATGAGCCACCATCCCCTAACCCCCACCCCCCACCCACACCACCACTCCCCACACCCCCTCGCCACGCCACACCCCCATCCCCCACCCCCCGCCCCCCACCTGCATCTGCGTGGGGTCACTATGGCCATTGTCTCTTGCAGTTGGGAAGCATTATCATTGTTTCAGCGGTTAAGGGGTTCAGGACAGTGTCTGATTATCTTGTCACCTCACCGAGCACCACCATAAACTGAGTCAGCCAATATAACTACACCATAGTTATCGCGAGTCCATTTCTGTTTAGATGTCCCCGCGCGAAAAGCTAACGCGAGAGTAGTTTGAAATTGAGTTAACCAGTTCAATGCCAGTGGACCCAGGCTGTGTTTTGGAAATCATTAAATTCAACACCGAATGTCTCCCAAAGAACATAGGTACAAAGTGGTCTCAGCAAGAGGCATAGATCCTCATGAGCCCCCGCAACTGTGGGGGCTCACGAGGATCTATAACATCTTGTGCTTTTTTTGTGTTCAATTTTTGACAAGAGGCATAGATCCTCATGAGCCCCTGAAACTGCGGGGACTTATGAGGATCTATACCTCTTGTATTTTGTGTTTGTGGTGAAACTCTACGCTCACGCATAGGGTTCACACAGAGGGTTTTGTATGGTACGGTTTTGTCAGCGGTTTGCCTTGTGACAGATATCTCGTGTGGGCAGGAGGTCACGTGAAATCGTAAGGAAACGTTTTGCACGGGGATTTTAGCGAGAGCTCAGTCTATCAGAGGTCTAAATAGTCAGTGCCGGTTAGGCTGTCATTTGGGACGGGAGTATGTAAGATACACTAGCCGTATTCCAAGACTCTGAAACCTAGAATTCAGGTATGTTCTTATATGTATTATTGATGGCTACCGAGTTAAAGATAGTATGCGTTAGTAAGAGTTAATTCGGGTGTGTAGCATTGATTGGTTTGGTTCAGTTATGTGGGTTTGGAATTCGCTGAGGTAACCGATGTTTTTCCTATGTGGTTATTTACCGAGATGGATAACTAAGGAATGTTGTGTGTATGCCAAGTCGTTATGAAGGTAGTAAGTGGTGGCTTAAGTATAGTCTTTTCTAATGTATGAAAGAATGTATGGCGAGTGTTAGGTTATAGTTTGTTTCAATGTAGTGGCAGTTATGGAGTGTTACGAAAGTAGTTCGGATTATGAAGCACGTGTGTGTGAGAACGTGTGAGTTATGTGCATCAGACAGGTTACGTAATGTATCTCATATCATCCAATATGTTTGTGTTTAGCAAGTGTTGTGATTGAGGACTTTATTATTCAGAGTGCTTGTCGGAAGCGGAGCGACGGACGCCGAGACGTCAGTCAAGAGAGACTACCGCCGAGGGACCTACTGTGAGGTCATCTCTTCACTCAGGGAGTGATTACTCATTCAAGCCCGGTATAATGACCGACATTGTTATTTTATTATTAAGGCGCCCACATCAACAGCTGCGGAAGTGTGGTGCAGCGTTGCGACACTTCGTAGGTTATGATGCTGTACTAAATAAATGAGTTAACACTTTGGCTGTCGTTAATGCTTTTTTCTGGAGATGCCGATTCCGAACGGATGTAGGAATCCTCTCTACAAAAAGCGCTGCCGTCACCTCGGCAAAAAGAGCTGCTTACACTTCGGCAAAACAGCTCTGCTAACACCTCGACCAAATAACAAAAATAAACACCGCTGTCAGATCAACTAAGCGCTACCGACACCTTCGCATAAAGCGCTGCCGACAGCTCCCAAGAAAAGACAGCTGCCGACATCTCGACAAAAAAAGCACTGCCGACATCTCGACAGAAAAAGCACTGCCAACACCTCAACAAACAGCGCTGCCGACATCTCGAAAGAAAATAAAAACTGCCTACATCTCGACAAAAAAGCACTGCCAACACCTCAACAAACAGCGCTGCCGATACCTTGAGAGAAAAAAAAAAGGTGCTGCCGACACCTCAACCAAAAGTGCTGCCACCTCGACAAAAAGAACTGATGACACCTCGACGAAAAGCGCTGCCGACACCTCGAGAAAAAGTACTGCTGACACCTCAACAAAAAGTGCTGCCAACACCTCAAAACAAGTGCTGCCGACACCTCGACAAAAAGTGCTGCTTACACCTCGACATAAAGTGCTGCCGACACCTGACACCTCGATAAAAAGCACTGACGACACCTCAAAACAAGTGCTGCCAACATCTCGACAGAAACACAGTGGCAGTCAGGTGGCAGCTGCTATATATTAAGGCAACATGCACGTTTTCATTTTGCACTGTGACAAATTCTATTGCGGCTATGTCCCCTGACTGGACCCTTCTCAAAGTACAAAGCCCGTAACTACATACAGTGGAACCTGTTTTGTGCAACCACAAAACAAAGTGGACTATATGGACAGGTGCTCCCTCTGAAGACCTATGCTTTGTCTTTATGCAGCCGGGATCCATCGAATCAGTTTGTTTACCCACCGTGATTGCAGACGCTTGTCAGTCCATTCACAGTATCGCTGATAACACAGTGGGTAATCGAGCGGCTTACCACAAACTCTGCATAAGCTTTTAACTCGTTTAACCCCAAGGCCGCATCAACTTTCGAAAATTGTGGAGGTGTCCACCCATCGACTAAGTACCAGTTGCAGCAGATGAATAGACTATAATAATTCAAGGCGGGTAGTCGTCAGATTACAGCATGGCGCCCGGCATGGCGCCAAGCTAATCTGGAACTACCCTTGAACTATTATGCTCGATCCATCTCCTGCTGTAGTGCGTAATTTCTAAATGGCTTAACGACATAGAGGTGAGTCGACTGTGTGTGTGTGTGGGTGGGTGCGTGCGTCAGTGCGTGCCTGCGTGGTAGCCATGGCAAGAAAAACGTCAGTACGAACTTTGATTCATGTGGCATTCATCTTTGAATGAATGAGATTACAGTGCACAATTAACAAGCACAACTAAGATGCAAAGGGGGCAGGGGGAGGGGCTTGAGGAAGTTGGGGGGGGGGAGGGAGGGGCGGGGAGCGTGGCGGTGAGGGGCCAACGTATTTTCCATCATAGGACAATCAATCGGAGGACTATTGACCCTATGACTTTCAATTCGTATGACCAAACGTATTAAACTTTCATGACGTTCTAACTGCGCACAGTTCTGTCTGAAGACTGATGACACGTAGGATTATCGAGATGGTGAAATATGTAGGACTTACCGCCACACACAAGACTATTGCTCATAGGACTATCGATAAGCAGGACTGTCGATGCGTAGCACTATTTATCATGGGTCTATCGATACACGGAACTATCGCTACGTTGGACTGACTTGATCCGCACCGAATCAGTTCACTTCTCAAAACCATTCACTGCCGAGAAAACGTGAACATGCGGCTCCACGGGTAGCAAAGCCAGTATAAGAGTCATAGATCTGCATGTGCCCCCGCAGTTGCGGGGGCACATGAAGACCTATGACTCTTGCTGACACTACTTTGCATCCATGTTTATTAGACGGTTGGGGCTCCTTGGCGTTAATTATTACAAAGATTTCAGCAACTTAACAACACAATGCACTTGCAAAGCGGCCGAAAGGGTAAATCCTAGTACCTCCTCAGCAAGACCCTTCATCTGCAAAAGGCATAGTCATCTTACCTCGAGCTGCAATGAATGTGTCCATTTACATCTTTAACACATTAGAGACGCGCGGCATACGGATACGCGGCGTATAGCCGTATAGCCGCGTATCCGTATGCCACGTGTCTCCAATGAGTTGAAGTAGCTTTCTGGCCGCCGTTTTTTGGTTGCAATTACAAGGGCAGTAAATGATCCGATACATGCTGAATTGTTGCTTGCTAATACGAGTTGTTTTTCTTTGACCATTGTCGTATTGCTCTTCAGCAAAGTTTCCTCTTATACACAACAATCTCTCTCTCTCTCTCTCTCTCTCTCTCTCTCTCTCTCTCTCTCTCTCTCTCTCTCTCTCTCTCTCTCTCTCTCTCTCTCTCTCTCTCTCTCTCTCTCTCTCTGCGCACCTATTCTTTTATCCCTGGAAAATAAAGTTTCATTTCATTTCTCTCTCTCTCTCTCTCTCTCTCTCTCTCTCTCTCTCTCTCTCTCTCTCTCTCTCTCTCTCTCTCTCTCTCTCTCTCTCTCTCTCTCTCTTCTCTCTCTCTCTCTCTCTCTCTCTCTCCCCTCAGTTCCGTCCTCAGAACCACTTAATGCATTTTTTCTGAAACGTGAATATGCCGGACCAGTAAAGCTGGTAATTC
The DNA here is from genome assembly GCA_036245525.1 of Semisulcospira habei. Taxonomy (NCBI): domain Eukaryota; kingdom Metazoa; phylum Mollusca; class Gastropoda; family Semisulcospiridae; genus Semisulcospira; species Semisulcospira habei. The sequence goes on along the minus strand of BTPG01000003.1, from coordinate 182,894,772 downwards.
CTATGTCAGTTCCCCTTTACATTTTTCTTCTCTATTGGCTTGTGCTTGTCAAGTATTTTTTTTTTCCTGTAAAGTAGTAGAAAATAATTATTGCGATAGTAATTAATCAGTAGATTAGCAACGGCAAGTTCGAAAAATGGTTGTTACTACCAAAACTTGTACCGTTGTCAAATAAAGGATCATTGTGTATTGTCTCTAACGTCACCGCGCCCGTCCCCCGGCCACCAAAGGAGGTCGGATATGATGATAATGATTATGTACTTGAAATTCTTCACTACTTATAATTGAAACTAAACCATAGATTTCTTCTTTTTTTTCTTTTCTTTTTTTTTTTTTTTTTTTTTTTTTTTGGGGGGGGGGGGGGGGGGTCAAACAGTCGCACCCGTCTATTTCGGCAGCCATGACGCAACCGTCACTTGTTCAACCATTTTAAATGTCGGTAAACGCAACCAATGGCAAAATTCCACACCAAGAAACCCATGCAATCTGTATAAGGACACAGATATAAATGGGCCCAGCAAGAAGCAAAGATCGCCATGAGCCCCCGTATATGCGGGTGCTCATGGTGTTCTTTGATTCTTGCATTTGCGAGGTGTTCGCATTTTCCCGAACCGAATGGATTTCTACACTGCTGTGTTTACCGTCTGGCAATGATTTACGGCAGTCACCTCTCAAACTTTGGTCTTTCCTCCCTTGAGAGTCTAAATTCTTCTTCTGTGTCATCTGATACTTGTTCACTGTAGAACATCTGACACCAACACAAAGTCTCCCATTTCAGCACACTAGGGGCGAGGGTTGACATACGAGTGCAAGCGAAGGTCATGTGGTGGAGGGTTCATTGTTTCCAGGTCGAGAGTCTTTACAACCATACACATCTGTCAAGACCTCTGTCTACCTGTGGCCGCGGGACTCACGTGACGATTTGTAAACTGTTTATTTTGTTCATTCTGACTGTGACTCGATAGTAAGGACTTTTTACATTACTACCCCACCCGGGTCTGCCCTGGGGGACTTGGGTGGGGTTAGGTATTTTTTAGTTCCCAGGGTCACCCTGGTCAGCCCCACAGGGTGGGTTTTTCTCTCTATTCTGGGGCATGTGTTTCTGTCTACCCTTTGTTCATTCACCTGTATTTGCCTTTTTAAAACTCTCCCTACTGTCTGCACTGCCTGTAGCTCTTGATATTGGATGTGTGTTGCTAAATGGTCTTAGCTTTATTTAGGCCCCATGTGTTAGGTTTATTTAACGTATTTGACCGGCTGGCGACATACATTCAATGTTCTGTTTTTTATTTTTTCACAAGCAGTGCAGGCACGTCCTGAGAAAGCCTTGTTGCTGTCGGGACGTTAAGCAATGTACAATCAATCAATCATTTTTACATTACTGAAACGGATGGATGGATGGGTGGGTGGGTGGGCTTGAATGGATGGGTGGGTGACTGGGTGGGTGGATGGATGAATGGATGTTAAGCATATTGATCGATTGATTGATTGACTGACTGAGTCAACTGACGGACTGCCGGATGGACGGACGGACGGGCAGACGGATTGATTGATTGATTAATTAATTGCGGACTCTAATCTGGGTCAACCAACTTCCTATAAACGATTGTTTATGTCTTCAATAAAACATTCAAATAAATATGCTCGGAGGCTCTCTTAGCCACCCTCACCCACCCGGGTCTGCCCTGGGGGACTTGGGTGGGGTTAGGTATTTTTTAGTTCCCAGGGTCACCCTGGTCAGCCCCACAGGGTGGGTTTTTCTCTCTATTCTGGGGCATGTGTTTCTGTCTACCCTTTGTCCATTCACCTGTATTTGCCTTTTTAAAACTCTCCCTACTGTCTGCACTGCCTGTAGCTCTTGATATTGGATGTGTGTTGCTAAATGGTCTTAGCTTTATTTATGCCCCATGTTGTAGGTTTATTTAATGTATTTGACCGGCTGGCGACATACATTCAATTTTCTGTTTTTTTTTGTTTTTTTTTTCACAAGCAGTGCAGGCACGTCCTGAGAAAGCCTTGTTGCTGTCGGGACGTTAAGCAATGTACAATCAATCTCTTAGCCACCCCTTTAAGAAAGTATTTCGCCATGTTTCCAGCTTGTGTGTACAGAAATGTCGGATATTCTCTTGTTTATATATATAGTCCTCCCCCCGAGAGGGGACTTGGGTGGGGTTAACTACTTTTTAGTTCCCAGGGTCACCCTGGTCAGCCCCACAGGGTGGGTTTTCCTCTCTATTCCGGGGCATGTGTTTCTGTCTACCGGTCCATTCACCTGTATTTGCCTTTTTAAACCCTCCCTACTGTCTGCACTGCCTGTAGCTCTTGATATTGGATGTGTGTTGCTAAATGGTCTTAGCTTTATTTAGGCCCCATGTGTCAGGTTTATTTAACGTATTGGAGCGGCTGGCGACATACATTCAATGTTCTGTTTAGTTTTTTTTCACAAGCAGTGCAGGCACGTCCTGAGAAAGCCTTGTTGCTGTCGGGACGTTAAGCAATGTACAATCAATCCCCCCGAGAGAGGAGGCTAGTGCATGAATATTCCCAAACAGATCTTGGACCTGCTGGATAGATTTAAGTTTAAGTTTTCGCCGCCTACGACCAGTTTCACCCCAAGGGAGGGGGGGGGGGGGGGGCTCTTCAGGTAGGCATACGGCGTAACCTGAAATTGCAAATACAACGCATGTACTAGAAAGCCACCTCCAGAATTTACTGGTAGCACCACTAGCACAGCGCGGATTGCATCCCTAAAGCTTTATGAGGTGTTGCAGTGGAAGAAGACAGACTAATTTTGAAAAGGCAACACCTAGGCAATTTGTGGTGCAATTATTATTTACTTGTAACAAAGGCGTCGCCCAAAGCCCAAAAAAATGCACTCAATCAGAATAGCTCCAAGGGACATAATTTTTCATTAAATTCTGAGAATGCTCTTGCTGTGCTAATGCCATGGAATTCCAGGCTGGTAAGCTTCCATTGTGTCATCAGGACATCAGCTGCCCTTTTTGTGACTGCATCGCTCACGAGATCTAGAAAGAAAGGGTATTGTGAGAGAGAAGAAATGACAGACCTATGTTTTTTAGCCTTCCACTCAACACCTACTGCATATAGCAATAGGGACTACCCCCAGGCGCCCCGCAATCCGCTGGAGAATATCCAGTTCTCCCTCCCACCCACCCCCCACCCCCGAGAGGGGAGGCTAGTGCATGAATATTCCCAATCAGATCTTGGACCTGCTGGATAGATTTAAGTTTTTGCCAGTTTCGCCCCAAGGGGGGGGGGGGGGGGGGGGGGGGCTCTTCAGGTAGGCATACGCGTAACCTCAAATTGCAAACACAACGCATGTACTAGAAAGCCGCCTCCAGAGTTTACTGGTAGCACCACCAGCACAGCGCGGATTGCATCCTTAAAGCTTTAAGAGGTGTTGCAGTGGAAGAAAACAGATCGAGCATGATAGTTCAAAGGTCGTGCCACCCCACCCGGGTCTGCCTTGGGGGACTTGGGTGGGGTTAGGTATTTTTTAGTTCCCAGGGTCACCCTGGTCAGCCCCACAGGGTGGGTTTTTCTCTCTATTCTGGGGCATGTGTTTCTGTCTACCCTTTGTCCATTCACCTGTATTTGCCTTTTTAAAACTCTCCCTACTGTCTGCACTGCCTGTAGCTCTTGATATTGGATGTGTGTTGCTAAATGGTCTTAGCTTTATTTAGGCCCCATGTTGTAGGTTTATTTAACGTATTTGACCGGCTGGCGACATACATTCAATTTTCTGTTTAGTTTTTTTTTCACAAGCAGTGCAGGCACGTCCTGAGAAAGCCTTGTTGCTGTCGGGACGTTAAGCAATGTACAATCAATCAATCAATCAAAGGTCGTGCCAGAATAGCTTGGCGCCTATAGGCGCCAAGCTATTCTGGCACCACCCTTGAACTATCATGCTTGGTCCATGTAGTGCTGTGGTGTGTCAGGGCTGAATGAGTTAATGTATGTCTGTGTGTCAGCATGAGCCTAAGAATTGAAATCTGTATAGTGTATCTAATAGACTGACAGCTATGCATTATGGAAAACACTGTCAGTCAATCCTGTCATATTTTATTCACACTTGCCTGTCGGTGCACACCTTTAAGCACAACTTGGGGTCCAACAACCAGGAACAAAAACAACCTACTTGATTTGGCCTTACTAGCCATCGAATACTTACACACATGATTTAGCCATGACACCCTAGAGCAGGAGACTTATCTATCATGTCAACTCAAGGTGGTGCCAGAATATCTTGGGGACTCTGGCACAACCCTTATATTATCACGGTCAATCCGTCCCGATCTGTTCATACCTCAGTATGGGCTAATGTCGGCCACAGTTGGTCTGTGCACGGTTATGCATGGGCGGCATCAGCCTGACAGTCTTTTGCCTACTGGGAGGCTGCTTTTGGTATGATACGTCCAGAGGGCAATGTATAGGCTGTTTGACATCGGAGTGCATATTTTCCGCAAATATCTCCACACATAACCACTTTTCTATAACAATCTGAGAACAAACATCATTCAGTGACAGTTACCTAATACGATTTATTTTTAAGAAACTCGAACAATGTGACAGCAGTACTGTACAGTCGTAAAAATTTGATCTGTCTATAGAATTGTAATACAGTCCTTCAGAGGGCAACTTCAAAATCTGGGGATTTCGGCCCTGGGGCAGAATTCGTAAAAGTCGGTCATAGTGACCTTCGCTTACAGTTGCTTAGGAGAACACTGCAATGCGGTAAATTTTGTCATGTTTTTGCACACTTGCTACACAGCCAAAAACATAGTTAACCCTTTTCTTCCTGATACTCTTTTGCTTGAAATAAATGTGACTGATAATTCAAGGCTGGTGCCAGAATAGCGTGGCACCTGAGGAGCCAAGCTATTCTGGCACCACCCTTGGACACCACCCTTGAACTAAAATGGTTGATCTATCTTCTGATTTGTAATGCAGCCTTCATAGGACAATAAGCAAATGTTAAACATTCGCCCTCAGGATGTTATGGGTTAATTGTGTCTTTGACGGTCAACTCTGTGTGTGTAGGAAGGGGGACGCCTAAAATGGAGAATGCTCTTGCTGTGCTAATGCCATGGAATTCCAGGCTAGTAAGCTTGCATTGTGTCATCAGGACATCAGCTGCCCTTTTTGTGACTGCATCGCTCACGGGATTTAGAAAGAAAGGA